>NW_015148977.1:2058899-2069826 GCF_001465965.1 Polistes dominula
ATATATATATATATATATATATTGTTCGTAAATTGTTAATTTAAATTTTATTGAAATATAAAATATAAAAAAACCATGTCCAATAAATGGACAAAATAATTAATAAAAATATAAAATATAATAATTAAAAATTGTCAAATAATTGTACAACAAATGTTATTTAATTTTCAATTAATTAACAAGATGTTTATTGTTTAACTAATTTTGTTCATTAGCACATTTTGAAATTCGTTAAATAATAATTAAAGAAACTTTTGTTTACGACAACAGAATAAATTACCCCGCTAGAATGTAGATTTACGTCATAGCATTCGATCTTTACGTTTTTCATTCACAAGATACGTTTTACGTGCGCCACGAGTTATACCTTTTCATTGATATCTCTCTTTCTCTCTCTCTCTCTCTCTACCGTCTTATAAAACATTTCCAGCTTTAAATCTTAATTATGTATTTAAATGAAAGCACGTGTACACGCGTATGTATATCTGTTGTGTGTTTATTATACACACGTATATATATTTCATAAACTTTCTTAACACTAGATATACCACCATTTTCAGTATACCTATTTCTACCACACTAGTCAAAATGACTGGTGTATACAAAAAAAATACTTTTTGAGCTTTACTTCCAGTATTTATTTACTCTTAAAATATAACAAAAAATGTTTAACAATAATAATTTTAATAGATTAATGAGAGTTTATAAAGATTTTTAAATAACAAAATGCTTAATTATTTACAGAAATGTTACATGAAGTAGAAATTTTGAATTAAAATGGCTGGTCTAGTATATCTAGTGTTCAAGACATTGAATAAATAAACAAAATGGAATAAAAATAATATAATAGTTTAAAAAAAAAAGAAAAAAAGAATTTATTTTTCGAAGTCAATTGAAGGTGTAGGAGAGAATAAAAAGACATTAACGATTATTCGTTTTGTTTGTTTATTTTTCTCAAAGTGTCGGGATAAATAAAAAAATGAAGGAAATAGTACGCTGACCCAGTGAACCAATTAAAGAAAATAATTCCCGGAAGAGTAAAAGAGCGTTGCTTACGATATGTTTACATCGCGAATATCGTCTCTTAGGAGTGCAGTTTACGCATGCGACGCCGACGCATCATCGATCTGCCTCGGCACCGTTACATTTAATAACATTGCACATTATTACAAAGTAACACATGCCCGTTCACCATATATCTATATATATATACGTTCAGAGAAATTTATTCTATGTTTAAAAATATTATATACGAATATTATTGCAAAATGAAATGTATTATTCGTTTACAAAAGAAACACAAATATTTTTATATAAATTTATTTCAAAATTAATAAAGTATAAATAATTAATTTAAAAAATCGTGATTTATTAAAGTTGAAAATAAAAAGTCAATATGTACAATTTATTTCTATTAATATACCTTTTGATAAAAATATCAAAATAAATTTTATTTTCATTGAAAATAAGTTCTCTTAATTTTAGCAAATTAATACTATGTACAATTCATTTATAAAATATTAATTATCAAGTAATTATTATTATTTATAAAAATAATAATAGCTTTTTCTTTTTTTTTTTTTAATTTTCACTAATTTATATTATGTACAATTTATTTATATTAATAATCTGTTTGAACAAAATATCAATATGAATTTTATTTTCATCGAAAAATATATTTTCTTAACTTTGTTGAATTTATACATTGACGTAAACTAAAACGTATTATAGTAGTCGTTAGGAAAAATGTTAGAATAAATCTGTACGTGATAATAAGAGAAAATGTATCTTCACAAGCTTAATAAGTTGGTAAGGGAAAGGTAATACATTAAATGAAAAGGGGGATAAAAGTTGACCGTGGAAAAAAAAAAAAAAAAGAGAAAAGAGATAAGAACGTTTCTTTTTATTCGTAACTCTCTCGTCTAATATAGAACGTTCAATATCTTCCTACGCATCGTTTTCTCCATTTTCTATAAAAGAAAATAGGATTATTTTCTTTCTCTATCTCTCTTTCTCTTTCTCTTTCTCTTTTTCTATTTCTGACTTTTTGATTCCTTTTATCTCTCTTCCTCTTCACTATTTCTAAAAGCTACTGGAAAATAGGATATACGTAAGCCAAATAGAAAAAGATAATTAGGAAAGAGATAAAATAATAATATGAGCCTTTTTTTTTCAAAAATTGATTAGAAAATATACGTGCGTATTGTCTTTGATAAACCTGCACGTGGGTTTTGTACGAAAAAAGATTCAGCGATTCGTAAAAGTATTGGGTATGGTTGAATATTTTCCCAGGAAAAATTAGGACCTCGTTCGTAGTACGAAGAATAATTTGATTGATGATATTTCATTAAAGTGTAACGTCCAATCTGATAGAAAATAATTGGAGAATATTGGAGAGAAAAAAGAAACATACCGAAGACAAATTTTTGTTCGAAGTCAAAACGAATTTGAAGAAAAAAAAATGGAGAGGTTTATTTTTGTCTTTAATATCTTGCGTTCAATTAATGTTAATTGAAGAGAAATAAGGTTTCGTAGAAGAAAAAAAGAAAAAATCGTTAAAACTGGTCAAATTAAAGAGTAAGTGTTCATAAAATTTCAT
Source organism: Polistes dominula (assembly GCF_001465965.1). Next base: position 2,061,499 of record NW_015148977.1, read on the forward strand.
TTTATTTTCAGAGAATGAAGTATCGGCACGGTCGTGCATCGATACATCGAAGAAAATGGCCCTTGCGGTTGGCACTGTTTCTTGTCTATGTTCTCGTGCAATTTGTGGCCTCTTCGAAGTTACCAATCGCACACACACCCTCCTCCTACTCGTCCTCGACAGAGTACGAGGAAAGTTCAACGTTGGAATCGACAGTGTCTTCGTATTATCCAACATCGACCGAATCCGAGTTAACATCCTCGATGATGCAAACGTCGATACCAGGGTCAATTTCCGTTGAACATCCATCGAAGAATACGAAGGAAGAGAAGAGTCATACTACCAAGGAAAAAAATAAGAATGAAAAAAATAATGATAAGACAAATACGAATAAATCGAGGATTCGTGAACAAACGAAGGAAGAACCTAAAGAAAAAGAAACAGATAAAGCAACTAAAGTTGCTGCTGCTGCGGCAGCAGGTGCAGCAGCAGCGGGTGCAGCTGCAGTTGTAACCAAAACAACTCCTAACAATACCGTCGTGAGTTTCGAATTTATTTGAAATTGATCAATCAAGTCGAGTGTTCATTACTCGCTGGTTTTTATAATAATCGATATTATTACAATTGTTCAGAACATCAAATTATATCTAAAATTGAAACAAGTCATTTTGAATAATTGTTAGCATTATTAACTATGATGATGATGATGATGATGATGATGATGATTATAAACAGGCATCGTTTTATAGACTACTCCCACGATACCAACAACAACTCCCAAATACGTTCATCCAACATGGAGACCAAGAAGAGAAAATTGTTCGCCACCCGCTATCGAACAATTCCCACGTCCTTTGATGGGTCCCGAAGGCAGAAAACATGGTGGTCTTATCATACACATTCTCGTCGCTGCTTACACATTTCTAGGCTTGGCAATCGTCTGCGATGATTATTTTGTTTCCAGCCTTGACAGAATTTGCGAAGGTATGTGTGTACGTATGCGTAAGTTTATGTCAACTCGTGAACTTTATTCACAAAGGAATGATGAATCTTTTATATAACATCGGTCGATACTTTCAATGATTTTGTCACGGTTCTACGTGGTAGTTCGAGAAACAAAGTTTGGAATTTCTTTCAGAGTTAAGGTTATCGCCGGATGTAGCAGGAGCAACCTTCATGGCTGCTGGATCTTCAGCACCAGAGTTAGCTACAGTCGTCATTGGTGTATTCTTTGCTAAAGATGACATTGGAGTAAGTGCGATTACCTACTTGATATACATTTACAATTCCTCACAGTTCACTGACCGTGCATTGTATCGGTTTTCACGGTTGACTTAACTTACTCGTCATTTCTTTACGTACAAAATGTTCTTATTCAACTCTATTGTGACAAATAACATAAATCAAATATTTACCAATATTATATAACCTAAATTTACATTCAATTAATATTAAACTTTCTGTTTTTTAGGTAAGTGGAGTTATCGGTAGTGCCGTTTTCAATATAATGTTCGTTATTTCTATATGCGGTCTCTGTACAACGACTGTTTCCAAATTGAACTGGTGGCCACTAGTTCGAGATTGTTTCTTCTATGCTGTCTCTATTCTCGTGATGCTTGGTACGATCTACAATGAAACTATATCTTGGTGAGCAGTTTTCTTTTCATTACCCACAAAAGTATTTAATTACCTTCAATGTTTCATATACAATTGTGCAACTTCATATAATACTTGAACAAATCTCTTTTATTCTTTAGGATGGAGTCGCTGTTTATGTTAATTATGTATGCAGTATATTGCATAGCACTTTCGTTTAATGAAAAACTTGAGCGATGGGCAAAGTCGTACAATATTCCTTTCTTACCCAAGGACGACGAACCAGCTGAAGAAAGTGCATTGGTCAGTTACAGATCTTTACAAGAAGATCGATTATCTTATACTGGTCCTAATTCACCTGTAACTGAACAAGCTGCTCAGATAAAGAATCAAGAAGGTGAAATATCAATCTCTTCACTTTTTATATACATTAACATCTTCTTTTTATTTCTCAAGAAGTATAAGTTAATTGTACATTTCAGGAAATGGTGTTCAAGAAGTCGGTGAACAACCACCAGCTCCAAAACCAGCGCCCCAATATTACAAAGCAAAAGAACCTGATCCAAACGAAGTGTCACCACTTGTAATGCCTACAGATGGAAATAAATGGAAACTTTTCACATGGGGTCTAGTGTATCCTATCCATTTTATGTGTCGAGCCACTATGCCTGATTGTAGGCAAGAAAGGTTTCGAAGTTGGTATCCTTTTACCTTTTGCATTTCCATGATATGGATAAGTTTCTACAGTTACATCATGGTCTGGATGATCACTATTATAGGTAATATTACTATTAATCAAATCACAAAGCATTTATTCTTATTTAACAGAGATCAAAGAAAAATGTTTAACTTCTAGGTAGTACACTTGGTATTCCTGACACTGTGATGGGTTTGACTTTCGTCGCAGCTGGAGTTAGCGTACCAGACGCTCTTTCTTCTTTAGCTGTTATAAAAGAAGGTCTTGGTGATATGGCTGTGAGCAATGCAGTTGGTAGCAACGTATTTGATATTCTTGTATGTTTGGGTCTACCATGGTTCATACAAACAGCGATGATCCAGCCAGGTTCTCACGTTAACGTTACAAGCAGGGGTACTTATTTGTTCAAACAAATTCAACTTGTTATAAATAATTCAATTATTTATTATTAATAATTCAACGTCATTTTTTTGGCAACAGGACTGACATATTCAACTGTCTCGTTACTTTCTACGGTAATATTTTTGGTTGTCGCGACACATATGAATGGATGGAAATTAGATCGACGATATGGTGTAGTATTGATGGCATGGTACTTAATCTTCATCATTTTCGCATCATTGTACGAACTAAACGTCTTCGGAGAAATGAATCCTCCAGTATGTCCTAGCAAGTTTTAAACGTAAGTACAACTTTTATAAAAATGTTTATTTTGTAACAATATCCACAAGACTTGTCTCTTGATATATTTTAGAAAAATAAAAGAAAAACAAATATGGCCACACAAAATGGAAGGAGACGCACCATTGAACCTTGCCCTGGAATTGATGTGCAATAATCCTTCGAGATAGCCACTTGCGATCGATTAACTTTTTAGGCAAGGACAAAGTTTAATCTGTCGAAAGGAAAACAACAAAAAGGATATTAAAGAAGAAAGAAAAGGAAACTCAACGATGACAAAAATAAGAGATAGATAGAGAGAAGTAAGATGATTATTAATAGATAAACGTCGTTTATATATCTTCCTTTTTTAAAAAAAAAAAAAAAAAAAACTATTTAAACGTTCAAGATAGTACGAAAGCATGAAAGTAATAAAAGACAAAGGCACGCTAATAATATTACCGAGTCCTGCACGAGGGATAAGCAGCGAGTGTATTTATTTTTTTTTCTTTTTTTGGTGCTAACATATGTTGTACATTATATTATTAACAAACAAAAAAGAAAATATCTTATAAAATAGTAGTATATCGCTGACACTAGTCTCGTTTGTACAGCTCGTATAAAAAAAAATCCTCCCCTTTAAGAAATTGGGAGAATTTCTTCCAAGGATCAATCGATCGATTATCGAGACAAATAAACAATCTAGCGATCATCGATATAAGCCGAGATAAGCTTCCATTTGAATATTATTCATTAAATTCTGTATTCGACAGACATCGAATCTCATGGTCTAGATTTGTCATATTCAAAATAATCACTCGAATCTTCCCTTCGTCGCTATTTAGTTTTGTTTTTCACCCTCGCGTTGGGTTGAACCGAAAAGACAATACAATTATCAGTATTAAGACGCACTTGTTATTAGACGAGCATATTATAAAAAAAAAATAAAATAAAATAAAGCAACGGCAAAGGTGGTCCGACGACGAATCGATCGTACACGTTTGATTGATTGATTGGTGATTGATTGATTGATTGATTGATCGTTTGCTATTTTGCTTCGCTTTTTTTTTTAACGAACGTGTATCGTACACGACGATGATGACATAAATGATCGATACTGTCGTTTTAATAGAAAAAAAAAAAAAATAAATAATTCTTCTCGAAACGATTGATTGATTGATCGTATTTATGCATTAAGAAATGTTTATATATGCAATAATTATTATTTATTTTTTTTCTTTTATTAAGTCGTGTGTCAGCCATATAAAAAAAAAATGATCTTACAATTAGATTAAATCTTAAGATTAATATATGTTATATTCTTATTATCAAATTTTATTATAATATAGTTAGAATGTTGTTATATGTTAATTAACATGTGGTCGCGTTTTCATGGAAAGAAACGCATCATTGTTATCATCGAAGACAAGTAGACATTTTCAAATCAAGTTTCGTAAAAAAAAAAAACAAAGAAAAAATAAGGAAAAAAATAACATTAGATTCAAGAATTTGTTTATTCGTGAATAAGATAAAAATAATCTCTTCCTTAGACAATTTTAAAATCATTTTTGAGACGACGGATGCGAGTGTTTTTGTCGCGTTCCTGTATTAATCATTTTTATTCCTGTTCCGGTTCTCACTGATTTTTATGAAATCATCATCGATGAGTTTTCATCTTTATTAATATAATAATAATTGAAATTTTCTTTTATTCATCGCTCGTCCGTCCGTTGTTCAACAAAATTTCAAACACCCTGTGTACGTACAAGGGTAAAAGAAAAATTCACCGGCACAATAGGAATTTTGATTTGTTTTATCGAAAATTCAAGGTTGAATTGTTTTTTATTTTACTTGCATCTCTTGTTAATCGTTACAAGAAATTGTAAATAAATTATTATTACAAAAACAAAAAAACAAAACAATTGTTACCTTGAATTTAAACGTAAAAGCAACTTCTTTCGTACAATTTCCAGCAATGAAAGGGTGCAAAATTCAGTTGTGTCGGTTGTAAGGTGTAATTTTCTTTCACCTTGGAACATTCGACAACGAAAATAACAAAGATTCGCGAGATCAAAGGAAATACCTTGTCAATGCGAGTGCGTGATAGAAATTGTCATAATTTGTAATCATATTTTTTTTCTTTTTTTTTTTTTCTTTATTATTCAATAAGATAATTTTTAGCAGACAGATAAAACTTTCGAGTCGAGTCTTCCCAAATGGAAGATACTTTATGAAATTATTATTAAAATATAGAAAACAATTTAAAATGAACAAAAATGAAATTAAATAATATAAAATCGTACACAGAGTAGACACAATTTCGACGATCGTGATGAAAAGAAATGAACAACAAAATGCAAATGGAGAATTACGAGCGCGGGCGGGCGTATAAATGATTAAAAAAAGACAATAATTAACGCAGCCTTATCCGATGAAAGTATCTACAAGTCTCTTTTCAATTATAAAGAGAAGAAATTAGTCAAGAAAAACTGTTAAAAAGAATGAAAAACCTGCGCGTTCCTTGAGATACCCAAATTCGGACGGACTCGACGTGTGTTCTCGATTATCGAGCATTGTTATTGTTAATAGAAAAAAAAGAAATATTAAAAGAACCAAAAAAAAAAAGAAAAATTTATATAATAGAAAAGAAAATAGGAAAATTTTGGAAAATAATCAAACGTAGCCTCCGTTTTCAGGATCCTTTGATCTTTCGATCTCTAAACGCGCAGGGTGGCATAGTCCTTTCCGAAAGAAAGTAATAAACGCGTTTTTAAACAAATAATATTAATAATAATTATAATAATATTAATAATAATAATACTAATAATAATAGTAATAATAATAATAGTAATAAACCGAGCCAAAAAAGGATTAAAATACGGAAATGATAAAAAGAACAACAGGAACTCCGACACATTCCGCGTCCGTCGCCTGATAATGCTATCAGTTTAAAAAAAAAAAGAAAGAAAGAAAGAAAGGAAAAAAGAGAATTAAAAAAAAACAAACAGACACAAAGAAAAGAGAAAGTAAATTTATCAACGAAATATTTGAAATAGTGTTTCGTGATATTAATTATTAATTATTATCACGATAATACGATCGATTCGTTCGAACCCCGTACGGACGTGCGACCCTGCATGTATTTTAAATTGTAATGACAAAAAAAAAACGTTTAAAAATGATATCCCGTTTAATTGAAAATTGAAAGATTTCGAATTTGTTGAAGAAACAATAGTAAACAGAAAAAACAAGATATTAAAATAATATGAAAGAAGAACAAAAATCGGGTAACCCGTGCGATCCAAGGTGATCGCAAGGATCGCGCAGACGCTTTAGAATTTATATTATATGTGTACATACGTGTATATATATATATATATACAGGGTGTCCTATAAATGATGGTACAAGCTAACTGAAAATAACTATATGAAAAATGTGTGTCAAAAATGTAGAATAAAATTTTGTTTGTATAAGGTTTTTTGATTTTTTTTTTTTTTTTTTTTATAAAAATAAGTTTGAACATTTGTCAAGTAGTTGTACACTTGATTAAGTTTAAAACTTTGTAAATTAAAAAAAAATGTTCCATACAAAAAATGTCAATATACTGACAAGGTTTCTAAATATATTGAAAAGAAGCACAAAAATGCTCTAAGAGATATCGAAAAGTACAGAAAATGAAATCCAACTAGGTGAAACTGAATGACCTAGTTGAATACCATGAATTACAACTTGAATCAAGTGTAGGTATATACTCGTGTACAAATATTTCAACTTATTTTTAGTAAATGTTATTCAACATTTGTTGACATAGTTTTTCGTATAAGAATCATTCATCGTTTTTTTATAACTGTCAATTAGAGAACACTCTGTATATAATATTATATGTATGTACATATAATATATAAATATATAAATAATATAAATAGCGCGTAATATTATTAAATAAAGTTTTGCGGAAAGGAACGAAAAAAAAAAAAAAACAACCTTAGATCGTACGACTATATTAAAAATTATTATGATTATTATTATTATTATATATTCTTCTCTTCTTCTACTTCTTCATCTTCTTCTTCTTCTTCTTCTTCTTCTTCTTATATCATAAAAGAACACATTATTATTATTATAAAACGTTAAGACGTGTGTTTATTCGCCACTTTTATTCGTTATTGTTAGCGTTTTAGGCGAGTGTGTATTATAACAAACGTTATACATATTATATTTATATATTAAATATAAATATATAAATATAAATATAAATATATAAATACATGCGGGGAGTCGTTCGATCGTAGTGTCCGTGGGGAAAAAAAAAACAAAATTAGGAAAAGACAAAAATTGTGCATCGATCAGTGTCAATTAGATTTTCAAAAGCAATCTATTTATCTCTCTCTTTCTCTCTCTCTCTCTCTCTTTTTTGTTATCGATTTCAAAGTAAAAAAAAAAACGTTTAGAACTTCTTCCACCGTTCACTTTATGAAAAGATAAACTTCCCTCCTATAGTTCGACGTAATATTACAAATTCAGTAGGGGGGGGGAGGGGGGAAGAAAAATGTGAGAAAAAAAAATGAAAGAATGAAATAGGAAATTTTTATTATTTTTTTTTTCCTCACGAATAATCGAATTTAACGAACGAACGTCTCCCCCGCGTTGCTTCCGATGTTTTAGAGAAGCGCCGCTCGAAAGTCAAGGCGCTCATTTGTTAGATATTTATAATGGCGACCGAAAATTAATGTCTTTACTACGCAAGTCAAATTTTTCTATTGATTGTTTTAATGAAAAAATTGATTGATGATTTTTATCGTTACGATATTACAAATTTTTCATACCAGATAGAAAAAGATCGTTGTGATAACGTAATTAATTAATTTAATTATTGATTAATAATAAAAACTTTGATTTGAATTTTGAGGTTAAAAAATGACATTACTTTTTGGTCCACTTAATAAAAGATGAAAAGAAAAAAAATAGAAAAAATGTAAAAAAAGGAAAAAAACAAAAAAACATTAATATTATACGCGGACCACAGTCAGTCTCTCGATGTGTTATTTCGTAGAGCGTATGAATCAACGAATCGCGAATTGTGAAAAGATAATAAAAAAAAAAAAAAATATATTAAACAATAAAAAAAAGAATGAATAAAAAAAAAAAATAAGGGCAAGGGCAAGGGCAAGGGCAAGAAAAGAGCTCGTCGAGAGCTTTTAAAATATGAAAATTGTTTCGCAATCGTCGTCGTTTACGCATGCGTCGCGGATATCAACGAAAAGAAAAGAAAGAAAAAGCAGAGAAATGTTGAAAAAAAAAAGAAAAATCATCATTAACTATTAACAATAAGCTTTTAAATCGATCCTATCTTCACCAGGCCCTTTTTCTGTATATATACGTAAACATATATATA
>NW_015148977.1:2074712-2114907 GCF_001465965.1 Polistes dominula
CTTTTAATACGTTGAGTTCCACGCGAATTCTTAGGGAAATTCCCGTCAGGCCACAGGCGTTAATTTGTATTGCAAAAATAGTTGAGTGTCAGTCATCAATGACTGACGTGGCGCTCAACGTATTAAACAATAATTAATTGATATAATAAATCATTAAAATAGAATTAAATGAATATATTTAATACTTGATCGTTCTTCCAATGACAATCCTTCTTCGTGGAACTTTTAATTGGCAAATTATTAGGACATTTAATATAATATTCATTCTCAACCCCTTTATTCACAATATCATTGATCATCATCTTAAACTTGTCATCGTCATCGTCGTTCCAGCGTTGTTTTTGTCGATGATTATTGTTAGATATCTTTTTTGAATGAGTACGATGACAACGTGGATTAGATTTTGGTGAAAGTGGAATACTATAAGATTTTTTCACACCACCATTTGCCAATGCGTTGTCAAATATGTGCTCGGTTTTTTTAAATACTGCTTCGATGTTATCAATGTCCCTTTAAAGATATAATTTTTTTTTTTAGAATAAGAAAAAAAAATTTTTTTTTTGCTGATTGTAGATTGCCGAATATTTTACTCATTATGAAAATATGATTAATTGATATAATTGATTTAAATACCTCGTTTTGGAGGGTGTTCTTTTGAAATCAAGTTGACAATGACAGGAAGGACAACGATGAGTTTTAGATTTCTTTTTACGTCCATAAGATTCTTGTTGGTTTACGTCGTACATAATTGAATGTTCACATCGTGAATAAGGATCACCGGAAGCATAATTAGGATAAGTGTGATAATGTGAGATTGATTTTTTAAAACATGGTTTTCTTTTGTATAATTCTTGAAAATGGCAGACATCTTCTTCGGTGTCCTCCTATAAATAATAAAAAAGAAATTAATTTAAAAAATATTATTTATATATTATTATAAACGATCAATTAATATAATAATAAATTATTATAATTATATTTTAAATTATATTAATTTTATAATATTTTATAATAATTATATTATTAATAATGTAATAAATATAATTAATAAATTAAAAGAATTTTATATTTATATTTAATATAATAATATTATATATTTATAAATTAACATTTAATAAATTAAAATTTATTTTACATATTTACAATTGTGTTAAATTTAAAAAATAAAAAGAAGTGTTCACTTTTAAATATTTGATTTTGCAATGCGATAATAAAATTGTTCAATTATTTATTAAATTAATTGATAAAAGCTTACCATTTTTGTTGATAATTTTTTCAATAATATTCCGGATAAACCGGAACTTCGAAAAATCAAATTTGTAATCTGTATTCATAATAAGTTTATAATACTCTACCGATGTTACAAATGTAATCTTTCATTTTTCTCACTGACACAATTAAATTATCAAAATCAATTAAAATATCGAAATATTTAAAATGTATTTAAAGAAAAACGAGAGACGATGCTAATGGCAGAAAAATAAAATGAAACATAAAAACCGTAAATGTCAAAATGAACGAAAAATATCACAAAACTCGAAATGCGTGAGAAAATTTGTTGCTTCGTTTGTTTTTTTATTATTTTTTTTTTTTTTTTTTTCTTTAAAAACAAAGTAGTTTGTACGATAATATACAATGTGTCTTAAAAAATAATTTATCAATGATATACTGTAAATCATTGTGTATTATTTTTACATAAATGATTTTACGTAAATTTTAATTTCACGTTAAAAGAATAAAAATCAATAAAATTCATAAAAATTTCAATTAATTATTTAAACGTTACATGTTTCTCAGTTAGAAAAAAAAAAAAATCCTACAAATCCATAAATCCTACTTTTATTACGTACTACTATTTGAATTATTTATTTAACAACTTTTATCCGATCTATCTCATATAATTCGTCATAAAAATGTGAGACTTGTTCTTGTTCAATCCATTAAAAGCTTTTTCAACTCTCAGCATGATTACAAAAAAAGAAAAAATGATCAAAGAAAGAGATAAGTTCTCTTATATTTTTGAAATTGCGCCGGATTATCAAAAACGTATGAAATTAAATATTGAAAATGTTCAATCAGTATCGAATGAATCAATTACACAAGTGGATACAAATATAATAAATGCAAAATCATTAATGGGTCGGTATTTCGTTGAATTTGCAAGTAATTCAAGTATCAATGGATTGAAACATCTGGTTGCACGTAACAGACATATGTTTGAGAGGTATTGAACAAAAATAATGTTATTTGTTATTAATAAACAATAAATCATATTTGTACCAATAATTATGACAGTGGACTAAGTGACAAAATTAATTCAATAATTAATATTTTAAAGTTATAATTATTAGAAAATTATAACAATGAATTAAATACAATAATTAAATCATGAAATAAATTTTATTCAATTATTTGATTAAGTTCACTTTCATAATTATCGTTACGTTTAATAATCGTTTATTTCATATAATATTTTGTTAAAGGATCCTTGTAACCATAATTATATTAGTTGCACTTGCAAACTTGATTTATATCTCCATAATTTCTTGGTATCGATACGAGTATGGTGCTATTTCTGTATATTCGAATCATCAATATAAACTGTACAGACTTTTGAAACCATCGATACTTATGTGTCCAATAAATTTAATCCAAGAATCCAGCTTTCCTACAACTTTTAAACGGTATAGTTCATGTCTATTAATTATTATCAAATTTTAATATTTTTTGTTAATTATAACAGTGTTGTTAAGTTATAAAAATAAAAAATATTAATTGAATAAACAAACTGTAATTATTTTAGAAATTAAAATTCTGATAATTCCAGTTATGGCATCGAGAATACACCAAAAGCTCGAGATTTTTTTTATTTCTTATCAAACGCTACCTATGAAACTATGATCAATACACCTGATTACGATGATGCACCACCAGAATTATGGCTTAGAATTCTATCAGATTTAAAAATGGAATTCACTTATGAAACAACTTTGACTGGTCAAGGAATATGGGTTGCTACTGAAAACGGTTTATGTGTTTCTGTAGGAAACTTTGTACTCCAGTATGCAAGTTTACAGTAAGCATCAAAAAACTGAATAAAAATTCAACACACGAATTTGTCAAATACTGAAAAAAAAAAAAAAAAAAAACAGAACAAATTTATTAATTCTAGAAGCTTATTGTCTAACAATTGGACTGTAATACCTTTGCCTAATCATCCACCAGATTCAGAAGATTTTGAAACAGCTGATGAAGATATAGATAATTTCAATTATTTACCATCCTATACTTACGACAAAGATCATGGAAAAACAGAATTAGTGAAAAGTGATACTCCAATAATGGTATTAGAATTGAAATAAACTATTTAATAATTATTAACCAATTAATATGATTATCTTCATTTTTTATAAACAGCTTAGCATACTTAATCCCATAGATTCATATTGGGAAGCACCTAAAAATTTTCTACAAATTTTTGATTATCAAGTTTGTATACTTAGAATCAATCAAGGAGATTCTATGAAAAGTATATATAAAATTCCAATACGTCGAAGACATTGTGGATTTCCATTTGACAATGGATTGAAATTATGGCCAATATATTCATACTTTATGTGTATGACTGAATGTAGAGCTCATATAATTAAAACTAAATGCGGTTGTTATCCTCACTTTTTGAGACGAATACGTAAAATTATTTATATATTTTGATTTTTTTTTTCTTTTATTTAAATAATATCTATTATATCTATTTAATTTCTCAGATGGTGTTCCTGTCTGTAATCCCGCACAATTGCGTTGTATCGGAAGAATACAACGATCAGGATTACTTAACGTTAAACCACATTCCTGTAATTGTCACTATAATTGCAATACAGTATCTTATTTGGCGGACGAAGTTACAATATCGAAATTGTAATTATCAAAAAAGAATATTCATAATGTTAATAATAATAATTATTCTAAAGAAACAATTCTTAAGTATACTTGATAATTATAGGAAAGAAGTAACACCCATAAATACTACGAGTTTCAAAATGACAATAGATTTTACGAAAAGCAAATATAAACGTAGAGAATGGTACACTTTTGGTGATTTCTTAAGTACGTTTAAAAACATTTTATCAATGTATTTTCAATTTTTCTCAATGTTAGCATTTTTAATAGATTTTCTTTTCTATTTTCTTCATTCAGCATCAATCGGTGGAGCTGCTGGTTTGTTCCTTGGTTGCAGTGTAATATCCTTCTATGAAATATTATATTATGGGACATTGCATTTGTATATTTATATACGGAAACATAAAAAGAACTAAAAGTCAAGTTAAGAATTGAATAGATTTCATATTTTATTAATTAGTTAGTCACGATAGTTGAAAAATACTGTTTATTGCAAAACAAATTGCATTTTTGTTAAAGGGACGTGAGTGAAATAAATATCACATACATACATACATACATACATACATACATACAAATGTACATACTTACGTCTTTAAAAGACAATGATAAACGCACGATTAATGTACACTAATTTACAAGAGTAGAAGAATCACCTGAAATATTATTAAAAAATGTTTTTTTTTGTTTTTGTTTTTGTTTTTTTTTTTCAAATAAATTTCTTTCCTCAATAAGATATACAATTTAGCTAACTAAAATGATGCTAATATATCAATGAATGGATTTCCAGGTTCTTTAGCTGCAACTTCGAATGTCTCGACGAAAGCTTTCCTTTGAGATTCCTCAGGCAACTGTAAATAAAATCAAGTAATTGAATTTTAAAAATACTTGTTAATACATTTAATTTGAATCAAATTTCCATGCTTGTATTTACCTTATGATAAAAATCATTAGCTGCTAAACACAAAATCTTCTTATCCTCGTATTCATACTTTCCAATCCTTGATTGTACATGTGGGAATCTATATTGATGTTTGTTAAGGGAATCACACGATTTGTTTATTCTTCAAATAGAAAAAAATTGAAAGTAAGAAGATAAAAAGGATACAAAGCTCTCAACCAATTATTCGTAGATGCGCTTATAAAGAAACAAGAAAGACACCAAGTGGACATAGCCAATGGTAAACTCTGTATAAAATTTGGCAAACTGAAGACCACCCAATCTTGTAATAAACTCATTTTTGTAGACGTACATGCTCTTTCACAGACCTACATTTAATAAACGAATTTAGTTAATATCTAATATCTTCATATGTTTTTAAATATATGAGTATCTTATTACTAACTTTGAACACTACGCCTGAAAGCAATCGAGGATGTGGTTGTTGAGGTGATAAAAATTCACCTATAACTTTAGTTAAGATTTCGGATGGTGGAAAGAAATCTGCTAAAACACCTGATAAAACTGAACATAGAATTTCTACTTCCATTGGATAACCTCTCTTAATTCTATCGAATATGGCAGAGGTTCGTTCAATAGATCGAACCAATGATTCCGGTTCAATACCCGGTAATGGTTCATCAACATTTGGCTGATTTAATCTATCTGCTGCTTCTGTATACATGCATGTTAATAAAAGTTGTAAAGCTGGTAATGCATACAACGGACTTATGTGTCCTAAACGTTCCGTAGCTACTTTGACAATTTGTTCAGCAACTTTACCCGTTACACTTTTTGTTATAATTAATCTTTCGAGACCCTAGAAAAATATAACAGTTGAAATAATTTGTTGAGAAAGACAATTGATTTTTAAATGAAAATGATAAAATAAATATACCTGTAAAAGAGTTTGATGTAAAGTAATTGAAATATTCGGTGACATGACTAGAGAAAGAACTAATTCAACCACAGTAGGAGTTTCCACAGCCAACGGCACATCTACTACATGTTCTAATAAGAAAAATACTAAGGCCCACATGATACCTTGATGTTCCTCGCTTTGATTTGATACCCTAAAACGATGAATGAAAAACAAAGTTTTATCTTATTCTTAACAAATCAAATAAAAATCGCATTCTCAAAACATATGGTATATTACCCTTCTGTATCTTGATTGGCTATGTGTTTTTGTATATAATCAATAATCAATGGATATAATAAAATATACAAAATTTCTTTATAATTAGCCTGAAATGCACTTTGTAATAAATACAAGACGCCATGAAGTGCTGCGACTCTAGCAGCTAAGAAACCCGATTTAAGGTTGATGTCAATCAATCCTCTCACCTTTTCCAATGTATCCAAATCCTACAACAATATTTTTTTCAATTAATAATTTTGATATATATATATATAATTTTTGTATTTATAATATAATGTAATACATACCAGTGGTATTAATACTGCAGCAGCTTTACATACAGATATTACCAAATACTGATATAAGATAACATTTTCTGTTGGATGTACTTTTGCAATTTCTAAACAGACATCTAATATCCATTGATATTGTGCTCTTTCAACAAAGAGATCAGAAATAGCTAAAAGAGATTTCATAGTTTCAGTGAGCAATTGTATTGGAATATTCGCCTGTGGCGACAACCAAGAAGTATAAAGTTCCACTAAAAATCGAAGACAGGAATCTACATCTAATGATGCAGACTTTAATGCATCACTTCTTCTATTTTTTAATTCAAGAACAGAGGTATTCAATTTATTTTCGTATAGATTACACGACGACCATAAATAGGAAACTGATAATTGACTATAAGTAAAATTATCTGAAGTTCTAATCTTTTCTATGTTTCCTCTATGAAATATATGATCTAATCTGAGACCATTTATATTCTGAATATCACTCATACATTCGAATTTCCATGTCAATAAATCTTGTATGGTATATAATTTTTGTGAGCTTATTTTCACTACCGAAAGTTGAGGATCTCGTGAATGATGAATCAAACAACTGGTAATTGGATTACCAGGATGTGGTAGAAGCATTGTTTGTAATAATAATTGTGTTATAGCTTGAATAGCTAAACAACTTGCTTGTACTAACGCTGTTGCTTCTTCCGAAGAAGTATTTTCATTTTGTGAGAGATTTAACAATCCCAATAACGCCATCCATATTTCTTCAAATTGTAATCGCGAAGTCCAACCCAACAAATTAATTCTATAAATAAATTGTTCTAAAATGTCGATCTCTTGTAAAAGATTTGATTCGGTTGATAACAATGGAAAATGGCATTTAGTTGTACCAGAACCCATTACATGCCAACCATGTTTCCAAACCAAAGGAGGCGTTAGAACAAAAGAATTGACCAAAGGTTGACGACTAATAAGTACAATAAGAGTTTTAATTATATTAAATAAATAAGGAGGAATGTTTTTCGAGCTATTATTGGTATGACATTTTTCAAGCCAAACAACCAATGATGCTATCTGCACGCATGCCTTCGCATAATGCTTCGTTTCTTCATCTTGAAAAGCTGGTTGTAACGAGCACGCATCAACGTGAGGTAACGATTCAACCGTCGTTAAATTGTTTTCAACTACTTTGGTCATAGCCAGTATTGAAGAACATACCCAAGAGTATCGAGTGTGATCCGCAAATATCTTGAATGGGCCTTCGTGTTTCAAAATTTCTGCAGCACAACTCAATGCTAATTCTACTTCACTTGGTCGTAACTTTCTAATATTTTCTTTATTTACATGTATCATCCAATGTGTTAATTCGAAACATAATAATGCTAGCTTAGCACAATCTTCTTCAGCTTTAGCATCCATTTGTGCCAAATTATATCTAGTTAATTTTGACAATGTTTTAGTAAATGCTCTTACAACTGGAATGATTTTTAAAAGTGTATTCCAGTATATGGAATCGTCTAAAAGTTTGGATATCCTTGTTGCATATTTCACTTCTTTACTATTAGTATCGGATTTTTGTGGATTAAATACATAATGTGGTTTTGGCATAAATTCAGTTACATTACGTACATGTTCCAACAAACACTGTTTAGCAGCTATATATAAAGGACTTGCTTCAAAATGAACTTTTTTGTCATTCATTTGTTCTAATTCTAACTTTTGGCAATTCTCGATAGTCAATCTTACACCCAATGTTATGCAGTCTTTTAAAATCATTATATCAAACTCCTTACAAGAAATAATACTCAAACAGTCTTCAAAATTTAAATTACTCAATAATTGTGCTGATTCATGAGTACTATATGTAACATTCTGATGACAACAACGTAATTTTATTTGTGAGAGAAACCAATCGCGATCTAGTTGAATTGTTTTTACGATTAATGGATTAAAAGGTCTACATAAATCAGGTTCGAAAGGTGAAAGATCGTAAAAATGTACTCCTAATTTATTCAATAAATTGACTAGTGCTCCATGTTTCTTAGCTAGCTTAGTAGTCTGTAATGTATCCATGACCTTTATTAAATCATCTTTTGGAAATTGTTCTATAACATCTGATGCGTTCAATGTTAATAAAATTTCGATTCTTCTACTAGCCATTTTTGCTGCCATTCTTGATAAAGCAAGATATTTGATGGATAAAAATTTAGGAATTAACATCATTATGACTGCACCACTTTGAGATTGATGTGCATCTTCGATGCATTGCAATATACGTTTTACAAAGCTGGGTTGTGATAAATTAACACATTTTGTTGAAATGGCTTGTACTAAGAGACCACTGGCTGCAGGATTTCTATGTATAGCTGCTGCTAAAAGTTCTCTTACTGGAGATTCAGTAGCTATGTTTATTGCTTCTTCAATATGATTCACCAATAACCATGTTAAAGGTTCTGCATCATTGAGATTTTCACATACATAATCACAAAATAATATGATTCCACCTTTATGAATAATTTGTACATTTATACTGTTTATATGATCGTATACTTTAGTCTCATTGGGAACAGTTCTTACTATATAATCTGAATTTCGTGTGCCCAAAACTTTAGACCAAAATAACATCTCATTATAGCTTAATAATGTCATTAAATAAGCCCATTGACAAGTCAACATTGGACACACATGTCCAATGCTTAACATTAAAGAATTTAAATTATCTATCGGAAACTTGTCCTCATCAAGATTATTACGATTTTGAATCATTTGCATTGCTGCATTTGCCACTTTACAATGACTTCCAGACTCAAACATGTGTATGCACAATTGTAAAAAGAATGCAAATTGATGCACCAGATAATCATCGTTATCCGTATGCTGTGCAAATCCTGTATAAGGATCTGTAGCTTTGTGATTAATTAATCCTAGAATATTAAAAACTTTCGTGCCTATCAGGCTAATTACTTTAAATATGAATCTGGCTAAAATTTTTTCTGGTGGTATTTGTGCAGACTGAGTTCCAAGTGCATTCAATGGATCTATAACTTTAGACATATTATCTGGAAATAATAACAAGTGTGAAAGATCTGTCATATATACGCTAAGATCCGATAATCGTGCTAACATTGAATCCTCTTTAGCACAAGAGATTAGTGTTAATAATATAACATTGATCATTCCCAACCAACGTTTTAATTTAAAAACTGGTTCTTTCAAAGTAACAGGAGCAGTAAAGAGTATTTTTAAAAGTGGATCTACTGGTCTGAAAACAGTAGGAGAAATTGCAGCAAATAATTTGACTAAAGCCATATGAGCATTTTCCGATTCCAGTCTTACTTTACGCATTCCCAACAAGGGAAGTACAGTATCTGTAGTCATTCTAGACCATCTTCTCCATTTTTCTTCTCCATTTCCATCTCCACTAAATCTAGATTCTGAGACACACAGTGCTAAAAGCTCGATGACTTCGTGATATTCCACTAGACGAAGTAACATTGAAATTAATACTTCTTTGGTTGTTTCCAATTCTCTTTGTTCTGCTTGATTAGAACTTCCATTACGAATAAGAAAAATATCTCCAACTACTGGTGCAAGTGCTGGTATACAATATTTAAGTGCTGGCTGTCCACTTGCCATAAGTCCATCACATAATTGTATTATTTTAGGAATACCTATTACAACCTTCGAGTGATTTTTTTCATAAGATAAATGCACCAAAAAAGTAAAAATTTTTGGTAAAAGATACTCCGCTTGTTGTATCTGACCCTCTTCTATGAATTCAAATTGCTTTAATACAAATCCAATAAATATCTTATCTGAATCTAACAAACAATAATTAACTTTCAGTTGAATCAGTTGACTCAAAAGCATAAGCACTTGACATTGCAATGAAATATTGCTCGTTATAGTATATTGTTCCATAGATTTTATAACCATTGGTTCAAATAAACGAATAAAAGTAGCTACAGAAGCTTTATGATCCGAAGCATAGATGTATGATAATTTTCTATCTCCTTTTCTACGTGTTAAACCTATCCATCTAAAAATCATAAAAGGTCAGAATCAAATTAATCTCAAATATAATTTATAAATGTATGTGATACTTACCCAGTGTCTGGTTTATTTTCATCTCTGCAATTATTTCCTATTATTTTGATCATCTCTGCCATATGTCTAGCTGGATTTTGAAAACATTGATTATAGAAGCCTTTAGAAGTATCTCTCAATGAAATATTCTGTTCTGCATATTGCTGCATATCCTGATCACTCCACAGAGTACCAAGATTTTTACCAAACAAACATTTCAACAATTGCTGTACACACTGAATAGTTGCAGTTGGTGATAGAGTAACAGTTGTCTGTAGATAATAAAGAATTTCATCTGCTATCCCGCCAGCTTCATTAAAAGTGGCTATTTCAAGAATTTGCGAAAGTGTATCCAATACAGCAGTTAATAATGCAATATACATTTCGCTAGCTTCTGGTTCAAGAGTAACAAGATAATTAGAATGTGCTGCTTTGAGATTGTCATATATCTTCATATAATGAGGAATAACAGTGAATAATCCCCCTGGTTCTTTTTCAAGCTTCAAATTTAAAAACTTATCTTTTTTTTCTTTTTGTTTCTGTTCAGGAACTACTTTTTTCTTTGGAGATAAAGTATGCGTAGCTGACAAAGATATCGTTGATTTTGTAGTTACTTGATTTAATTGTATATCATCAATAACATAAACAAAAATATTTAAAACTTTCATAACATGAGCCAATAATAATTCCATATACTGACAAGTTTGTTTATCTTTAAACATACGCCAAAGATTTGGTGTATCAGAATCATGTTTGTTTGTTGGTTCATTAGGTTTTAAATTGCAAAGAGCCAACCCAGATGCAAGATTACCCGCAAGAGAAATTAAATGTTTATGCGTTGATAAATCCAAACTTATTGCAGATGAAGATAACAAAGGTAGCAACAAAGAAAGTATACCACTACCAGTCGGAGATGTTATTTCAATAGTAAAATTGTTTTCGTTTGTTGTATCTACTCGACTAACAGCCTTTTTATGAGATTTTTTAAGCAGTGCTTTGGGTAGTATACAATCCCATCCTCTGGTATAAACTACAGTATTATAAACTTCACTTAATTGAGCAAGAGCTTCACAACAACCATATATCATGTACTTAGATGAATTAACCATGAGTATTTCAGTTAAGATGCTAACAATACGAGATAAGGAATCCTCTATATTTACGTGATATTTCTTATCACTATGATCGTTTAAAGATGTAAACGGCTTGACTGTATTATTTATACATATTTTGTGTCTATCATAATACGAAGGTATCCTTAAATTATTTGACATTACAGTTGATAAATACTTTTCTGTATATTCAGCTGCTTTTTTTACAGCAGCACTTTCCTGAGGATGTTGAAAATATAAATATGGAATACTTCTGAAAATAAACATGTGAATAAATTTAATCTTAAGAAAATAAACAAATTCAAGTAATATGAAGATAATTAATAACATTGAAACTTACTTAACAATTGCTTCAGATGCTGCATGTCTAACTCTTTTATCCTGATCTCCTAATAAAATTATTATAACATCGATAAAATGTTGTTGAAATAATGCATCACCTGTTATGTGTTCTATAGTGACGTATGATAAATTACTTAGCAAATCTGCTAATTTAACTTTGACAAGAAAATATGGATTTTTAATAAGCTTGGGTAATTCAAATAAAATAGTTATTCCATATTGACTATCTACAGAATTTAGGATTTCTGGTAAGCATAAATTTAATGCTGTTAACGTTTGACGACATGTTGTAGCAGAATCATCCTCTAAACCCTTTAAAAAGAAAATGTCTCATTTTAATTTATTTTGATTAATTATAATACATTTGATTGTAAACAATATCTTACCTTTATAAGTAATTTTATCATATTTTCCAACAATGAACTTTCGTTTGTTTTACTATTTAAATTTTCAGACTGAAAATTCTTAAAAGATCCGCCATATTGCGTAAAAACCGTTTTCAAAAATAATCCAATAAGAATCGATACATTGGCTCTGATCTGTGGATCCGAATGATTTGCAAATAATAAAATATCTTTAATCATTTGCTTATCCGAATGAGTAGAATCTTTGGCAACTGTCATTAGAATTAAATCTGGATAAAGTTTTAAAATGTTGGCTACGCATGTTAAAGCAAGAGATTTAACACTGACACGAAATAATTTATCAGGCATTAAGTGACCAGCACTGCCTGTTAATAAAAATGATGAAACTAAATAACGACAACAAAATTTGACGGACATATCAGAATCTGTATAACTTCCAATATTGATTTCTTGCAATGGCAATTCCATTGGCAATTTTTGTGGAGATGCTACAGATATCGAAGCTTCGTCCAAATATTCATCCTCTTTCATATGATTACTTTGTAAACTTGAATATGGTACATTTTCTACTTGTTCTATTTCACTTTCAGCATCGCTTCCTTCCTCAATGCCATCTCCTAAAATAAATATAAACTAGAAAATTTGTATGTATATTCAATGTTACTCATACCAAAAACATTTACATTTGTATAGTTATTCTCACCCTCTAAAGTCTCTATTTTTAATTCACTATAATTTTCCATCGTTTGTTTTTTTGTTTCTGTTGCATCACTTGGACATGTTTCACGCGTTTCTGATTTTTGTATCAATGGAAGTACCATTTCTGAATCTATAATCCAATTTCCTATCTTTGAATTCAATTGCGGCATTTCTGGTTCAAGCAAATTCAATGTGGAATCAGAATTGCCTCCAGAAATACTTGTAGCTGTTGAATTACTTATTTGACCCAAAGATATCGTGGCCGTTTCTTGATTCAACTCAATTCTACTATGAGTAATACCTTCTTTAGACAACAATAAATATTTAAATGCACTTGATGGAGATTGCAAAAGTTGAGCCAACGTTTCCAAAGCAGCATTTATTAAATTATGATTTGAATGCCACTTGGTATAATACAAGCATAACTCATAAATTTGTAAAAAATTGTCCAATTGTTGTTTGTCAGTGGATTCACATTCCGTTGGTGTAGACATATGTGGTAAAATTACTTTTATACATCCAAAAACACCAATAACTGTATTCAAGTGATCTATGTCATCACTCACTGGTATAATAGCATCTGCAAAAATAATATATTATTAATATATAAATATAATTAGCAAATATAGCAATTATAAAATAATCTCAACTTACCTAATAAATAATTTAGTACGTAACATAAAAAAACTTGAGGTTTCCTACAATTTAAGCAGGTCGTTAAAATCATATTTGCTGCAGCTCTACGAAATGCAGCTTGAGTTGATGATATATTTTGAAATAATGCTTTAAGCAACGTCTACAAAAATATAATATACTTCTTCACATATATTAATATTATATTACATTGCTATTATTATTATTATTATTATTATTAATTTTACCTTAACATCGTTATCCGTCATAAATGGCCCCAATGTTTTTAGAATTAATTTTAATGCTTGTGCAAGTGTATCTATTACTGATTCTTCTGGTCTATGTGCTATGACAATAATACATGGTATTAAATTAGACACGTATGCTTTTCCTCTCGTAGGACGAATCATATGACTGAGTAAACCGAATCTCCAAAGAGCAGCTCTCAAAGTTCGAGCAGGTCCATTACTTTTGATTTCATTATATAATTCTATTTGAATTTTAACAATATCACTGTCTGCCATAGTCTGATAAATAATATATATTATACTTATTATAGTTATATAATAATATAATCAATTGCGCATGATAAATAAAATAAAGAATATTAAAATAATCATACCCTTATAATTTTATTCAAACATTCATCAGCAATCATTCTCACATCAGCTTCTGCGTCGTCACATAATGCCAATAATGATTTTATAGAACAACCAAAAATTTGTGGATATTTAGATACTAATTTAGTATTTGTTGAACATAATCCTTCAGCAATTACTGTACAATGTGTTATCTTCTCTTTTCTGTTACAAATAAAAATATATAAAAGATTTTGACAAAAAGAACTTTAATTAAAAATTTGACAATGTAAATAATTTTAATTCATACCTTATTACAGGATCAGATGAAACCATGGTTTCCTGTAATACCTTTAATGCATCTATAGCTTTTAATATATTATTTAATGTAGCCATTTTTATATAAAATAGTTTATTACTTTCTTTCTATCTATTTAACCTTTCTATCTGAAACATATAACATATTAATAAAAATAGGCTAGTTTGACAACACAAATATACTACAAAAATCTAACACGCTTAAAAGCGCCATATTTATTTACGATTGAAACGTGTCACCCAAAATTACAAACATTAATTGTATCTTATCAAAATTTCAATCTTACCATTATAGGTTATTCAATTTGTTAAATAAAACTATTTAACACTGTCAATGCGTAAAATTGTAATTAATCATTATTAATTACCCTGTTCAATGATTGTAATTTTATTTAATGGAAAATAATAAATTATTAACTTTTCTATTCGTGATAGATTATCAAAGTCTGCCATATTTGTTGTAAAACTGAAGGACACACACTATAGTCAAAATAATGAATAATTCTATAGCAGACGTACAAGAATATTCTCATTTAAATTTTAAATAAAAATTATCAGTAACTAATCATTTTATCTCTATTATATTATTTAACCTATAGTGCATAATTATATTTCTAGTGATACTAAAAATAATACTTTTGAGTTATGACGTTTTTGAATATACCGCGTAAAACGCATATTTAGATGAACTTTAAATTTGTAAATATAAAAAGGTACATTCTATAAATTTGTTAAATATTATAAATCATAATATTTTAAATTAAAAAAAAGAACCGAACACACATAAAAGTATTTATTAAATTGAAATTAAATTTATAAAAAAATAAAGGATTGTAATAATATCAATTTCATTTATAGATAGTGCTGTAATGTGTTATCTTCTATTTGCAAATAATTTTTAGATTTGATAAGTGCAAGTAATTAAATTTGATAATTAGGATATGTAAAACATCAAAATAACAATGCTTATATATATGCTAATATAAAAGTTATATTATTGTTTATACTTTACAAACAAAAAGTAATTCATGGCGATTTATACAGTTTAACTTAAAGGAAAAGAATAATCCTGATAATACAAAGTTAAAAAAAAAGGGCAGATATCAAGCAAAACACACATTCTCACAAGAGGAAAATATTTCATTTAAAGTACATTATCTGTTTATGCTAAAAGTTATTGAATAACCATTAACATTAATACTAGATAAATGTTGTCAAATGAATATGTTTCTTTTTTTTAAATTATAAAAATCTTTACATAATATCACGCATAATTAACCTTCTTGTTTTATAAACTGCACTGCCAGCAGTGATGTAAATTAAATGCATTAGCTAAAAATATATATCTTTCGTTGAATTAATTGGAATTTTTTGATTAATTTATAAACTATGCCCTTTATCCTTTGGGAGAAAAAGATAATTCGATTCGTTTCCTTGAAATCGAATAAAATGTTAATTTATTTGGTTACTTGGTGAATAGCATTAGCAAGATAATCCACATTTTTGCTTGATACACCTGCCATAGATATTCTTCCATCTTTAGTAAGATATACACTATACTGTGATGTAAGTTTTGCAACCTAAAATTTGAAAAAAAAAACATATAAAACACATTGTATACCACATTGTATTAATGTAAGAAAATGAATTATTTTACCTCTGGAGCTTTAAGACCTGTAAAACAGAACATTCCAATCTGATCAGTAATGTGCTGCCAATTACGCGAACTTCCCAACTTTTCTAAATTCCCTCGTAATTTAGTGCGCACGGAAATAATACGATCAGCCATTGCTTTAACATCGCGTAGCCATTCTTCTTTTAATTCAGGATTTCCTAATATTTCAGAAACAATTCGTGCTCCAGAAATAGGAGGATTGGAATACATAGGTCTGATTATAATTTTAAGCTGCGACATAACAGCAGTAGCTTCTTGTTTGCTGGATGTAATTAATGAAAATGCTCCAACACGTTCACCTATTAACAAACAGTACTGTAAATCTTATGTATTATATCTTAATATTATTAATTTTTTAATTATATTTTTTGTATATTACCGTAGAGTCCCATATTTTTTGCATAGGATTGAGCTAAAGCAATCTTATGTTTATCTTTGATGAACAATCTAACGGCTGCTGCATCTTTATCAGTGGAACCTATAAAAATAGGAATATTAATAAACAATTCAATGACCAAAACTTCATTGTTATTAAAATACTTTACCTGAAGCAAATCCTTGATACGCCATATCAAAGTATGGAAAGAGATTTCTTTTCTTTATTAGTGCAGACAATTCACTCCATTGTTCTAATTTAGGATCAACACCAGTTGGATTATGAGCACAGGCATGTAAGAGTATTATTGATTTCTCAGGGATTTTCTGTTAATAAAATCATTATTAATAATAAAATCAATGTTACAATTGCAGTATTTTATGTAACAACTTACAGATATATCCTCCATCATGCCTTGAAAATCTAATCCAGATGTATTTGGATCAAAATAACGATATTGTTTTACAGCCAACCCAGCGTGTCTAAATAATGGGTTATGATTTCCCCATGTTGGTGTTGGAACGTGAACTTCTCTGTTACCTGGGAAGAATTGAGCCAGGAATTTGGCTCCAATGCACAGAGAACCTGTACCAGAAATTCCTTGAACCGTTGCATTCTAAAAACAAATGAATATGTTTAGAAAAGTATAGAAAATTATTGATAAATTGAGTATTCATATACGTACTGATTCTTGAGCTAAAACTTCATTATTATCTCCTAATGCCAATGTAATACTGTGTTTACAAAAGTCTGGGTTTCCTGAGATTGGGAAATATTCTTTATCTAAATTCTTCCCTCTAATGTTTTCTTCTGCCTAGAAAAATCATATTAGTTTAATTTGACATATATATATGTTTATTCAAGTTTATTTTGACATAAAAAATGACATACCTTACGGACACTTGGAAGCACATGAGGTTTTCCATTATCGTCTCTATAAGCTCCTACACCTAAATTAATTTTATTTGGATTTTGATCTTTTTTATAAGCTTCTGTAACACCTAAAATAACGTCTGGAGGTCCTAGTTCAACATGCGACCACCATGACCTAAAATATAATAATTATCAATAAAACAATTAACGAAACAAAAGTATCTTTTTGTAAAGTGCAACTATATATAAGAAAAGATATGAAAATGTTGATAAAATTCTGTGACAAATAAAGATATAAATGAATTTTTTCATTTGGAATGAAGGTTAAAAAGGTCATACATAGTTGCAATAATTTCAAATACTTTACCTTGATCTAGAAATATTTAAAGAATAAGCGTATTGTTCACTTCTCAACAATGTTTTCGCCATTGATGATACAAGTTGAATATTACTCGGTGCCATTTTATAATTAATAGAAAAATATGGAAATTCTAATAAAATTCACTTGTTCTAATCAGTTCTGATCCAGAGAACACGGATTAATATGGAAGTAACAACTGGAGACAGATGCTGACGTTACACTAGTCCCCGGTAGATCATGCGCGAATATCATATCAAATTTATCGTTATATGTGATATTACTTATTATTCTACTTTTGTGCTATTTATGTTTACTTGAAAGTATTAATTTATCTATGTTTAAAGATAAGATATTTAAAGATAATTAAAAAATAAAATTTTAAACAAATTTAAAAAGATCGATTATCGTATAAGAAAAATATTAAATAAAAATTATATTTATTATCAAAAGCAGTAATAAGTTTACATAAATTATCATACAAATTGATATTTAAACTCGTTTACAATTATTTCATTCGTAAATTATTCTTAATAAAAGAAGAGAATATAAGAGAACCTTATAAATACAGCCCTGAATGTTCTTTTATCTTAAAATAATTGATAACAATAACAATGTTAAAAGTTCAAATTAGAAATAAAAAATTAATTAAAATAACGTTTGTGTGTGTGTTCTCTTTACATATGTAATATAACAAATCTACTTTTATATAGAGAAAATAAAATTCTCTTAATTTCAAAATATTTGATAAATATGTGAGAATTCTACATGATCGACGAATTCGTTGAATAATTACTTTAAAATAACACAAGATAGCGTGAAATTTCGATGTAAATATTCGTTTTAAATATCACATACTTTTAGTATACGTTACTGTTTCCTTTTAATATTCTATAATAAGTGTTAATAATTAAACAATGATTAATTGTTTAAAATTCAATAGACATTCATCTAATTAAAAAAAAAAAAAAACAATCGTAGTACGCATGTTACTTTTTCTCTTTATTCAAATTATTTCCATTTTACCGCAGTGTTGTTACGTCACGAGAGTGACACATGACATATTAGTACAGTATATGTGAACGTAACACAAATAAGAATATAAAAAATCAATTATTTGTATCATTCATTATTAATTTATTTTTGATTTCAGATATCATCTAATAATAATTACTTCTTAGTTATAAGTTTAGTGTAATATCAAACTATATCCAAATTGTAGGTTATATTTATTTAAATGGTTATGATTAAAATGTCATCATTTAATCAAAAGAAATCTATTTCAATGATATAATTATTTAATTTCTCAGTAATTTAATTGTTAATTCTATTTTTATGTTCTTTCTTTTTTAAATCACTTTTTTCTCATGTCAATTGTTTTATCCTACAAACTTGTAGATCACATGACACATGAGAATGCAATTTGCAAAACCTGTCTATTAATATATTCATTTTTCCCCTTCTTTATTTCTTTTGCATAAATAATTATTCGCCATATTTCATATAGATGACCGGTAGAAGGATAAGTCAGAAGAAGAAATAGAAATTTAAATCTGTTAAAAGAATATCACATTACTTTTATCACAATGGCGTTATCAAGAATAAATCGTTGTCCTGACTTGTTAACAATGTTTAATCGCAACTTGCAACCAAGTACGTTGTTAATATAAAATTTATTTCAAAATTTTAAACATATATATATATATATATATATATACAGAGTGTACTTAGTAAATGTGCCGGATTGTAACGCGTTCCATTTGCGGAATAAGAAAAAATTTCTAGCAACTGCATTGATGTTCTTATACAAAAACTCGTGCAACTTGATGTACACCATAACATTTTTCTCAACAATTTCTATCAGTAAAAGAAAACCGGCTCGGTTACTAGGTACAACCTGTACGTAATTACTCTGTTTATCATTATATAATAATTATTTCGAATATATATGTGTGTGTACAGTTGGTATAACAAGTTATCCTATGAAAACAACATTTCAATGGAAACGTGAAATGGTACCATCAAAAACTCAAATGAAGATTTTACACGTAACTAATATACGTCGTTATCCTGATGCACCAACTATACCACTTCCAAATAACGTTTCGGAAATATTTGCAAACGAGACTGGCCGATTTACTCCAGAACGAGCAAGGGACATTGCAAGTCCTATTTTGATTTATGGTGCTAACAAAGTCACCGCAAACAATTCATTAAAGTTCTCGTCTTTTAACGGCAAGAATGAAACGTTCAATGGAAAACAAAATTTGACTATTGTTCGTGAAAACATGCACGTTGATTCGTACGATTGTACAGGCACAGTCAGTTTAAATGGTAGCATGCAAAGTAATGTACCTAAACCTTTCTGTTCAACTGGTAAATCAACTCATTTCAATATGCCAGGTGGACAATGGGCTAAAGATAGCAAATACATTGCTGAAGATATGCAAAAATCAAATTACAAGTTATCCAGTACTAATATCTTATTTTCTAATCCAGTTAAAAATGGTTAGAGAAATTGCTAACATAATTTTACATATATTCAATGCATTATTTGATATGTGATAAAGATGTAACTTATTTTATAACTAAATTTATTTGAAATTCATATTTTATCATGAATTTATTTTTATTTTTTTTACTTACATATATATTTTTATAACTTGAAAGATCAAGATATTTTAAAAATAGTACAATTTATTTTAACTTTCTTTTAATATAAGAAAAATCTATTCGTAGAGTGCAAAGGAATATTAAGTTGTATGCACATTAATTTTCAATGTAATCGTTGTTTTGTAGAAATTGTTGTAATCTCATTTTAAACTAGACAAATAGTATGTTAAAATTTGTTATTCAGGTATCACGAACGAAGCCATTTTGATGAGTATGCTTGGTAATAAATTATTACATCCGATTTATATAAATCATATGAGATACTCGACGAATAGACCGACAACAACGAATAATACTACAAATACGGAGAATGAAATTAAAAAGAAAATAGTACAGAGTAGAAAAGAAAGATTCAAAATGATCGTAAAGGATTATGGAAAAGTTATTGTAATATTTCACATAGCCATTTCATTAGCTTCACTTGGATTCTTTTATACCGCTGTTGTTAGGTTTGTTGAATTAATGTATACAACACATATATAATGAATATTCATTAGATATCGCATTTTTAATATAGAAAATGTGTTGTCTGATCGTTTGAAAAATATTCAAAGTTATAACTATTAACTGTTACCCCTTTATTTTTAGTGGAATAGATCTAATGCCTTATTTGGAAAAAGTCATTAATACCGAAAACGACAAAATAATACAAATTATGAATAATTCGTCCGGATTTTTATTGGCATATGGTATTCATAAAATGTTTGCGCCAATAAGATTATCGATTACTTGCGGTGTAGCACCATGGCTTGTTTTATACTTACGAAAAAAGGGTATTATGAAAACACCAAAGCCAAAATAAATAGAATAGAAAGTATCGTTTAAAATTTAAAGAAATAATAATAGTTCTCTACGATGTTTATACATAAGTATCGACGGCTTTATTAAGTTTTGGACATATAAAATTAAAACTTCCATGAGTATTGTATAACATGCATGCAATGCCATGTGATTTTCGTTCGAATAGGAACGAAATAAAGTTTTTGTACCTCTGCGAATAAATATCGCACATATTCTTCTCAAGTGTAAATGGATGTTATAAATTTTTGTATCCGTATAAAAATTGATTTTATATTAAATATATATATATATATATATATATATATATGTATATATATAATTACTTGCATACATTCATCTCGTTCATTACTATATTTTAATATACTTATAATATATTTATTTAGCAGTATAATAATCCTGCACGTTACGCTTTATTTTACGTACAATTTACTTAATATTCTATTAGCAAGTAAACACATGTGATTCTCTCTCTCTCTCTCTCTCTATCACTCGCTCTCTCTCTCTCTTTTTTTTTTTTTTTATGTTGCAAGTCATACATATTATTAGTGTGAGAATCAAATTTGCGTAACGTACATAAGTGAAAAATTCGGCAGCTTTTTTAATTAATGGACGAATTGTTAATAGTCTTGGAACATTGTGATTGAACTCGATTATCAAGAATAATTTTGATATCAAGTTAAATTCATTTTATTACGAAAGTATATTTTTTTTATATACTTTATGATACACATAAGAAAATAATAATATTTATAAAACATTTGATTAATAAATAATTTTTTCTAAAAAAAAAAAAAAAAAAAACTCTTCAATAAAATATATCGTTAAAAAAGAAAAATAAAATCGATAAATCAATAATAATGTTTCATGGAAAAAAATAAAAAAAAAAAATTAAAAAATTCAAATATTTGATCAATTTGTGCGGTATTTTCTTTTCTTTTTTTTTCTTTTTTTTTTCTTTTTTTTTTAAGCTTATCACCGCTATTTGATTTTAGTATATAGGAAACATTAAAGAGTGCCAAGAAAATTGGCGTGTGCCTAGTTTGCATGTGTATACATATATGTACACAATTCTTTAAAATTATACATACTACGATACATATACATGATTTAAAAAGTAAAGTAGCTTTAACTATTTACAATTAATTCTATAAGTAAACATCTTAATTCGAGCCACGCATAGGATTATTTTTGATCACGATATAATTCGTACCTGATTATTAAGATTGCCATTTTCACATATATATATATATATGTATTAAAAAAAAAAAATAAAAATATAAAATCTAAACAAAATTGAACAGTCCTTGAAGTCTTTTTCTGAGTATTATTATTTCTAGGCAGTTTCTTAATGAATTCAAAGAAATACGTTCCTTCATTAAGCGTGTTATGTACTGTGTCAGTTCTTTCTTAATTAAAATGAAACAGAGGATACAATAATTGATTTATGTTAACCCATTTTCAGTGTAACACTAAATACGCAACGCTCGTTAAAAATCTAATTATAAGAATTGTAACTCACAGTTGTTTGAATGTTCGGGTTAACGAAATATTTTGTTTTACGGATGTAAATGGGTTAAATAATTCTTTAACTTACAATTAGTTTAATCTTTTCAGGATTTTGACCACATGTTGATTTGAATCTTATAAAAAAATATTTAAATTTTCATAAGTTTTCTAATCAAAATGTAAATCTAGATTATCGTAAGATATAGTATAAATAATAATATTTAATTTTTTGTATTATAAGTAAAATAAAAAAATTGAAATATTATCATGCATTTGATTTTGATAAATCAAATTTTGATAGATTTGAAAAGAAATCTATTATTCCAAATAGTATTTAGAATAATATTTGAATTATTTTCATAAATATCCAGCTCTTAGATTAAAATAGATAATCTATTCTGAAAAGATTAAATCAAAAAATTGGTTGTATACATTTTAATTACAAAGTTGAACAGTATAAAAAGAAGAACTGCCTTTATCAAATGTTTTCTTAATATAATATATCTAAAAAGAGTTTAAAAAGCAGACATCGTGTAATAATACTTTCAAATTGATAAACTATCAGTCATTATATCTTACACACACGTGTCATGCAAATTGCTGTTAAAATAGATAAAAAGGCTTATGGACATTCAGAGGACGTGCATCGTTTATAAAAATATAACACTCGTTTGGCACATTACAAATTCTAAAAATGTCTTTAAAATTCTACAAAGGGTGACAGCCTTAAAACACATTGACAAATTTTTAAGCGTGCTTTGACTTCTTCTTCTTCTTGTTTTTTTTTTTTTTTCTTTGGAAGTAATCAATACGATAAGCATATTTAATACATTATTCATCAATGAAAAAATAAATTTGTATTCTAAAACGAAAATAATATTTAAAAACCCTTTTTGGAAGTTATTTTTTCATTGCATAAAATGCACTAAAACGAAACAATCGAGATCATTTGAGTTAACTGTCACCGGATTTTTTTTTGTTTACTTCTGTTCCTAAGCATTATAATTTGTCAATGACAGCAAATAACATTGACAAAAGTCATTCTTCCTTTTTATAATATCTTAAACACGATTAATTAATTTCACACGTACGCTTCTGTACGACGACCTTGCAGATGATTAAAGAATTGTCTCCAACTACTTAACGTTTTACTAGACCATACCCAGAAGCTACTAGTAATACCAACTATCATTGCCATCAAATATTTAATCATAAATACTTCGAAATCTGGTCGTCGACCGAAGTCACGAGTACGATCTCCTATAGGACAAGGCATTGAGTAAAGCGATTGTAAACCAGGTCGCGAACACATTTCCATGTTCCAAGTTAACATCCATTGATCGAAATACGCTTGTTCGTAGAAAAGACAAGATATCACTATGAGTGCTGGAACGGTATATAATACGGAAAAAATACCGATACGGATCATTAACTTTTCTAACTTGTCTGTCTTTGTACCATCATGTTTCATAACGGTGCGTATGCGAAAGAGAGAAACAAATCCGGCGAAAAGGAAGGCTGTTCCAAGAACTAAATAAACACAAAGAGGTGCTAAAACAAATCCTCTTAATGCATCGACATTCCACAAACCCACGTAGCAAACACCGGATAATATATCACCTGAAAAATGATCAAAATAATTTTACAAATTCGTAAACAAAACAGAAGTCATTGTATGTTCATATTTAAAAGATGTATATGTACCTTCTACTTTACCCATTGCAAGAACTGTTACAGTTTTTATTGCCGGTGCTGCCCAAGCAGCTAAATGAAAATATTGTGAGTGAGCTTCTATAGCTTCGTGTCCCCATTTTAAACCAGCTGCTAGGAACCACGTCAATGTGAGTATAACCCACCATATACTAGATGCCATACCAAAAAAATAAAGCACCATAAAAAGCACGGTACACAGTTCATGTTTGGTTCCTTGAGTTATTGTAGATACCATTTGAATACGCATGTCAAGAGGCGGAGGAAAAGGCTCTCTACATGCAATAGAATTACCAGCAGCCCAACCTATCACATATGTCAATGCTACCATCAGATAGCATACCGATAAAAAAATAATAGGTCTCTCAGGATACCTGCAATTAAAAAGCAGTTAGAATGACTCCGTTTTATTAATTAAGAAGAATGTAATTAATTTTCTACCAAGAGTAATAAGTTTATCTATACCTAAATCTGTCGGTGTCAATAAGAAATGTCAAGAATGTAAAAAAACAGGATGCTGCACAGAGAGATGCCCAAGTACCAACCCAAACTCTGGAGAAATTACGTTCTCTCTCGGTGAAGAACATACCATCACAAGGTGCACCACAATTGGGTTCTATTTTATTCCCAACTTTGAGAGAATAACCCAAACTATGTGGGACTTTAAATTGCACGGGACAAACAAAACCAAAGTCTCTGGCACCTAGTGCAAATCCATTACTATTGTAAGAAGTAGTTCCAGGACCGTTCCAAGGTGGCTGAAACTCAGCAACTGGCATACGAGGTGGAGAATATGCAGGTGCCGATGGTTCCACTGGTGCTGTTTCATTAGTACCAACACAAAGTTCTTTTCCATTTTCTGGTAATTTGGAACAATCAAGGTTATCCGGCCAATTGAAACCAAAACTGTTCATCAAATCTTCACAACCGGCACGAGCACTTTCACAAAGTGATCTACAAGGTGGTATCGCCTTTTCGATGATGGTGCAAACTGGTGCATAAACAGAGCATAGAAAAAAACGTAAATCGGGACTGCATTTGACTTTGACGAGAGGAGCAAATTGATGGACCTCGTAACCAGCCTCTTCTTGTTTCTGATGGTTCATCAAATTTGGCATAATGGTCTCGTTGTATGGTATATTCATACAAAGATTAATTGTAATCGGTTCACATCTACCATGATGAGCAAGAGGATCCTTCGTCTGCAAAGTTGATGCATCGATCACGCCCATCAACAGAGCAATACAAATTGGTTCGAAGAAAAAAGGAAAACTGAACACCATAGCGAAACAATTTGAACGACGCCTAAGTCGTCTATTTTTTAAACGTTTCGTTTTATTTTTATACTCCTTGTCCACTTCACGCCAAGTTACGCACGATAATTCAAGGTTGCATTACGATAAAACCGGATTGAAAAATGTCACCGTTAAAACTGTAAGAAACTTGATGGGTTTCTAAAGATCGATCAATCCAATCTTTGACGTATAATTTTGCTGCTTTCGAATACTTCTCGACAATACCGCACTAGAAGGCAACACTGCTCACGTCCTGCTCACGCTCGTAAACAGAACCAATTCGACGCAATCGTTATAGAGGGGGATACTATTATCTTTCTTTTCTTCCTTCTGCGCTACACTGTCCCTCTTTTGGTAGAACATACAACTATCCGCGTTATTCGATATCCTTTTGGGTATTCACCCTGAATGCAACAACCCTTTCAAGGTTTCGTCGCGATTCGAATTTCATTTAAATTAAGTAGACATCTATCGACGTTTACTTTTCAATGAAATTTTCTTTAATTATGACATCATTGTCACGTGAACAAGAACTTTACTACAAATCGATTTTAACACACACAACACCTTCTCAATTTAATATTTCATTCTTTTTTAGGGCTTACGTAAATTTAGAGGGTGCGGCTTGCAAAAAAAAAAGTCTCTCGAACAACTTCAATCGATTATTTCTTTTTTTTTTAATTGTTAATTTGATGATTTATTAATGAAACCTGATGCTTTTGTTTACTTGTAATTTATTTTATTTTTTTTTTTTTTTACTAGAACAGGATCAACGATTGTGATGATTATTTTTTTTTTTTTTAGAATGGGGTTTATTTTAGGATATAGAATTAATTATATCAAGTTAAATCGATCAGTTCATTTTGATTTTATTTCTTTCCCGACACATTAATGCACAATACGCTCGCATTCGTTAGTCGTAACGTTTTTCTTGTGTTACCGCTAATGATCAGCGCAATTGATAATAATTATTACGTTTGTCTGTCGCAATATTTATATATCACATCGTACGGCGAATATTCAAGAGAGAGAAGAAAAAATACATTTGTCGATTTATCCGTGAGATATCGTTTTAAAAGAACGATTCATAACATTAATAATAAACTCTCAAATGAACGATTAAAGAGAGTCTCACGAAAAAGAAACATTTTTATTACTCAACCATTTTTAAAATAAAATAAAATAATAAATTATTCCTTTCATTTTTTAAATAAAATAAAATAATAAATTATTCCTMATTTGAACAATTAATTAATTGAATTACTTTTGAATTCTTACCAACATGGTGGCAATTTGTATATTCCATTTTAATAAATGGGGCCTTACCCCTTAGTGACGAAAAATTCAACTGATGTTTGTTTCAAAAGACAGAAGTTTCCGGTAGACCTAATATTTTTTGAAACTTTGTTCAAATGTTATACGACCATGATTACCTTAGATGATAGCATTTATTACAATTAAATGATTTTTATTTTTCAATTCTATTCAAAATTGAAAATACTGTCATAAACGTCAACGAAATCCCTAATGTTTCTTCCATGTTAATAAATTCATTTCACATAATAATTGTTATTTAAGAACTTTCTGATTGTACAACATGTAAAAGAAACGTCAGAGAACATGTGAGATGTTGCTTTGATAAAAAATATTTATTTTTTTTTGTTTTCTCTGAGACCTATCATTACTCAGAGTTTATTTTAAATATCTTGAATCTTCTTTTTATAATATCATTTATTATTTTGTTGATAATATCTCACAGATATATTCGTGTATTTTCAACAAATACTTGGATACTCGCTGACGAAGCTCTCGTGCGCTTTTGATGACACTTTTCATGGTCATCTAATGGATTTTTCACCGATAATTTATTTCAAGTTCGGTGTAAAAATCCATTGATAATTGAAAAGCAAGTTTTAACTTACTTTTCTGTTGTTTTTTTTTTATTTCACTTTCTCTCTCTCTCTCTCTCGCTCTCTCGCTCTCTCGCTCTCTCGCTCTCTCTCTCTCTCTCTTTCTCACACTCATTCTCTCCCTCTTTCTCTTTTCTTTCTCGTTTTATCGTAAACAAATAAATAATTTATCTCCTTTGAAATACTCTCACATCTCAAATCGTCGATACTCCGTTTAGGAGAGGATCAGCCTTACATTTTTACGATTAATAACACTTAAGATTCATTTACGGAAGATTGAAATACGTCGTGCGAGGCAGTTTTTCCTCTTCCTCCCTTAAGAGAATTCCTTTTTTTTTTTTTTTTTTGGAACGATCTATAAACGGACGATATTTTTTTTTTCTTCTTCTTCTTCTTCTTCTTCTTTTGTCGTATCGGTCGACGAATGAAATAAGTTAGAGCGCGAAATATTTGTATAAACTATTTTCTCATCGTTTCTCTATATGTGATTTCTGAAGAACGAGGAAGCGTTTTGTGAATGTGATGGGGTTGTTGGTGAGGGTTGGATGGGTTTTGATTGGACACTAGAGAATGATGATTATTCGAAGGAAGACGATTCGATAAAATATTTTATCCAGGTGCAATGAATTTACACTCATGGCTTTCTTTCTTTCTATCTCTTTCTTTCTTTCTTCTTTTTTTTTTCGCGTATATTTACAGAATAATCTAATTATTCGGAAGACGATTTATCAAACGGAGGAACGTCTCCCTGAGGAAGAATCGTATTTACGCTTCTCTCGTGGACGATATATTGATCATTTCATTTTGTACGGAGGGAAAAGAGCCTTCCGAGTCTTTTCGGAAAAATTAAATTGAATCTATTGGCACGAAAAGTGGTAGGGGGGTGATGGGTTAATAGTGGGAGGGGACGAGCTGGCAAAGTTTGCCTTTCTATCGGAAGAGCATTTATTAATTTTTTTTTTTTTTTATTACGAGCTTGTATGCGATCAAGAGGGACGATTTCAAGATCGTACGAAGATTTTGTTTTGATTGCTCTTTTTTTTTTTTTTTTTTAATTTTAATTTTTAATTAACAACGCGACCAGCGCGTATTTGTCTTCGTTTTAGTTTGAATTGTCGTCCCGCTTTACTTTCTTTCTCTCTTTCTCTCTCTCTCTCTCTCTCTCTTTTTCTCTTTTTTTTTCTTTCGTTCTTCTTGAGATCGTATTTTTGTTTCATTTTTGAACGAAGAAAACTTGAATGTTCGCGCGTCTTTGATATGATTTTTAATACGAGCGAAACGACCGTCATCATTAAGTTCATCAAATCAGATGAGTATAAAATTAACGAGGGAGGAGGATGAAAGACGACCGTGTATCTTATTATCGATAGTTAGGAAGAAGGGTGAAACGATGTTGTTACACATCCTCGGCTTTTACGCGTGAGACGCCATTGATGCGCAGTACGATTGCGCGCGAGATTCAATTTCGTAAGTTTCGTAGCCATGTTGATTTTTCTTTTCATTTTCATTTTCATTGTCCTTTTTCGTTCTCTGTCTCTGTTTTAAAATATTTGAAGCCGATGCATTGATATAGAAAATATGCATAATTACGTTGGGATGTGTAACGGAAAGAAGTTA
The DNA here is from genome assembly GCF_001465965.1 of Polistes dominula. The sequence goes on from NW_015148977.1 coordinate 2,103,908, forward strand.
ACTACCGCGTTCGACATATTAGCACCAAACTTATCATCTAGTTCGGACGCATTTATGCGCACGGAAGAATTCGAAAAATTGTATACACCTTTTTTTAAAACTCAATTTATCATCTCTCGTTGCATCGAATAAACGCGCACGGTAGTATTAATAATAATTAGTAATAGTAATGGTAATAGTAGTAATAGTAGTAGTAGTAGTAATAGTATTAGTAAGTATTAGTAATAGTAGTAGTAGTATTTAGTAGTAAACATTAAAATACTTTCGAGAACGTTCAAAAAATGGACAGACTTTCCCGGAAATATATAGGAAAAATTTTTGCTTTCTTTTTTTCTTTCTTTCTTTTTTTCTTCTTTCTTCCATTTCTCTTTCAATTTCATTGAAACACCCCTAGTAGCACAAAGTATTGAAAAATATTGAATACATGTGTATTTAATATTAAAAAGACATTGAATCTCTTTTTAATATTAAATACACATGTATTCAATATTTTGTGCTACTAAGGACACTTTTAAAATCTGTCATTTTACGTGATTATTTAAATAATTTATATCACGTATTCTACTTTTCTTTTTCTTCTTCTTCTTCTTTCTCATCTATTCTTCTATCTTTACTTTCCTTCAATTTAATTCATACATTCGCGTATCCACGGGTATATATCTAACTAACTATACCTATCAATCATTCTAGCGAAACTATTCGCGAGATCCGATCGTTCCATCCAGACTGTCAGTAAGTCAGTAAGTAAATAATTAAGAAGGAAGAGTAAGTTAATTAATAAATAAATTAATATAATAACTAACGATAATTAAATTAGTTCGTAGATTGTATTTGGTTTTGACGTATTGTTCAACGCTCATTTTAGGCCTTGATTAGAACACAAAAAAAATATTCAATGAAATAAGAAATAGAATAATTATTAACAATTGTTTTATCCCTGATTTAAATACAAATATTTACTACGAACTGACAATCCTGGTAATGGATTAAAAAATGTTCTTATTTAACTTTAACGTGTGACTGAGATCCATAAATGCTCCCGTGCAAAGAGAAAAATGTACCGTACTTTGTACTCGATCATGAAACTTTACGATTTTATTATTATTATTATTATTACTATTATTATTATTATTATTATTATTATTTGTATTATAGTATACTCGAATATGACGTGCGGATACGGTTTCATTATATAATTATAATTAGACAAAGAGAGATATCATGTCGTAATTATAGTGCGAGGAAAAAATGTGCAGACGGAGCGCGAGAGGAACGATCGGCCTTGATACATAAATATATACATACATACATACATATTACATATATATATATATATTTACGCATCACGTTTTCGTCCTAATTGAGCAAATATAATTAAGATTAAACGGTTTGTTTTATTTTTCTTGTTAATTTTTTTCAGGTAGCGTCGCGTATCTCTCGTATATACACACATATACGTGTATTTTTTACATATACATACATACGAGTCTGTCGTATTTCTCGATTTTGTTTGTTTGTTTTTAAAATACGTAGATCGCACAGTGAAATATGACCGTAGAGTAGTCTCTCCGTATTAGGAAAAGAGACATCATCATTATCATCATAATCATTTTGTTTGTTTGTTTGTTTGTTTTACATTTCTGACTATTTAACATCCTATTTACATCGTTTCATACGGATTTTTCTCTTTTTTGTTTCTTTTTTAACTAGGATACGTATCGATCGAGACACAGTGAAAAAGAAAACCAAACGCAACCTCGCGTATTTAATATGTTTTCTCTTTTTGGCCACAGCCCCATAATAAAGAGGCTATTTATTTGTTTAACGATAATAATAACGCTAAAAAAAAAATTAATTTATAATTATTATAATAATAATCGTAATTATAAGAACGGTTTTTGTTTCGAAATTAGACGACGCGTTTTACGTCCAGGAAGATACATATATTTGGCACTAAATGTTTCTCTTTCTCATTATCATTCGTTTAGATTTGTTCTCTTTGCTCATTATTTTAATTATATTTTACCTCCATTTTCTTTTTTTTTGTTTTTTTTTTGCAGCGCATTTTGTGAATCGTATCGAATCCATGGCGCCCAAGTAATAAACTCAATTATTTAAAAACATCGTCCGCACAACGTCTCTCTTTCCTATTTACAGAGAAAATCATTGCTCGTTGATTGCTAAAGTTGATTGTGGCAATACGAATTGATTAACGAGAGAACAAAAATCCTCTTTTTTATCTTTCGAGGATACTTTCGAGAAAAATCGACAAAAAATAATAATCTTATTCGATTTAATCAGAGTTAAAACGAGTTTCTCTAACTAATCGAATATCTTTGGTACGTGTGTGTATGTGTCTTTCTTGTTTTTTAAATGTGTAATGTGTATATATATATTTGTGTCTATCTATCGAGATGAGCTGAACGAGGAAGAAGCTCGATCAAATAGGATGCCTCGATATTCTTTATACAACATGGAGGTCTTTCAAACCGAATCACAGGAAGAAGATTATCAGTGGACGAAAGGGGTTGGCCTTAGCTGTTCATGACCGTAGATCTTCTTGAATAGCCTCTCCTCGTCACTGTTTCACCTTGAGCTTCGCATTCTCGTTTTACACGATCTATTATGTCGGCTACCAGTTTTTCTTCCTTCTCTCTTTGTTGTTCCCAATCTGGACCTTTACCGATCTGCTAAAAAGAACAGAAAATATTTTACAAAATAACTCCATTCTATTAAAAACTAAATAATACATGTTGGTAATTATAACATTAGACTAAATTAACACTAGAACTACCACACCAGTCATTTTGACTCATTTTTTAGTTGGTCTTTAATTTGATTTGGTATCAAGAATATTTTGATACTAAATATTCTTTATTATTGTACAGATAGTCCTCCTACAACATGGTATTTTATAACACGATTCATAAATTGCTGGAACTCTTCTATAACATGGCATTCTATAACACGGTTTCCTTTCAAAAAAACCTTCGTACAACGTAACCTTTGTAAACGGCTTGCCGTTTTAAAGATACAGTGTTGCGGAAAGTATTTCTAACCCCCTTTTTGTTAGGTTTGTGCCGTCACAACACCGCATTTCTATGAACCTATCTACCGTATTATAGGAGGGTTAACTGTACTTATTGTTATTATTATAATTGTTATTATATAGTTTTGAAGATCTCAGAACATGGAGTTCCTTTTGTAAAATAATAATAAGTCAATAAATATAAAAATATTCTACTTTTATATCTTTTTTAAAGACCAGTTATTTTGACTGGTTTTGGTAGAGATAGCTACGTCTCAACTGTCAGTAGTTCTAGTGTTAACAAAAAATGAATGATTTATTTACCATTACAATCATTTATATTAGAAAATTATTCGATTTTATTTTATTCAACTTTCAAAAATGATTTAAAATTAGATCTAACGATAAAAATCAAATAATAAAACTTACATCTGTCGTTTTCCTGGTCTTCTTGTTGCTCGGTTCCTCTCTGTTTTCGTCGTTCTCGTTATCGGAATGTCTCGCACTCAGATGACCAATGTAACCCTTCCGCGATTTGAAGTAGGCATTACAGCTGTGGCATTTAAACAGCGGTGCTGGTTGAGTGACCTGGGTGGAGACGTGTAGCTTGTACTTATGCCTGTACCAACGGGTTCGAGACGGTAGCACCTCGCCGCACCACTTGCAGACTACGGAACCGTCGTTTTGAATGAGGTATTCCAGCAGCTTGTAAAATAACGTTTATTTGGTTTTTTTTTCGCTCTTTCTCTCTGTCTTTCTCTCATCCTTTCATTCTTCATTCTCACATACGATATTTCATTCAAACCAACACATACACAAACCAACACATTCACGCGAGCGCTGTTATTTTCATTTAAATCATATTTTTTTTTTTTTTCAATAGTAGTGTTCCTTGAACCCTCCCACCCCTCACAAGTATATAAAATTGATCTAAAAATTATCTACAAAATATAAATACAATATGGCAAATGAACCAACCTGTTTTCTAACTTCCGGTTCGCTGTCAACCGATTCTGATTTTGGTAATAACAATTCCCCTCTTTCTTCTTCACGATCGTCGAGAAAATGAACCCCGCTGACAACTCTTTCAGACTTGATGAAAGCACCCGTCGTCGATTCGGAAACATTTTCATCTTCCGACCTCGTCGTCGTCGTCATCGTCATCGTCGTCGTGGTAGTCGTCTGAGGGGCTGCTGCAATTGGCGGTGGTGACGAGGAGGACGACGATGAGGTGCAAATCTCGAAGGTGATGTCGCTCGGTAAATTTGGAAGTTGATCTGTACGAATGAGAAAAAAGGACCAAAATACTATTTTCATAATTTATTACCAATTTCCAAATTAATCTTCGAATGACGTAATTTATTTTTTGGAAATCTCTTTTTTACCCCCCCCCTCGAACCTGTATAAACAAAAATTCGTGAAATTTGATTATTCTTTTTCCCTTTATTTCAATTTATTAACATGTATTTGTTGTATTATTGATAATATAACATTCAAACGCGCGCAAATCATTTTGTTCTCCCTTTCTCTCTCTCTCTTTCTCTCTCTCTCATTCGTACCAATTATCAAAAATTAATTTGCTGATCAAGGATAATGTTTGTTGTGTCAAGAAAGAGAAACGTTCGGATAGACTATTGCAATGTATATCACAAAAAGTTACAAAGAAACTACAACTAAATAAAAACAAAAATAATATTAATATAATAATAATAATAATAATAATAATAATAATAATTAATAATTAATAATAATAATAATAAAAATCGTAATCGCTCTTATCGCCAACCAGGCACCAAAAGGTATAGGTACATACGTACATACATCAAAGATACGAACGTTCGACTGGCAATAGTGCACAAACGTGCAACATACTTTTATGTTTTTTTTTTTTTTTATTGTTACACAATGGTATAACGGTGTAATGTATATGTGTGTGTATGCGTTAAAGGGTGTATCCTTTTTTTTTCTATTTTTATTGTTCATATAAAGATGCGCCCGAAACTCCGTAACAGGATGGGCGCAAGGACGTACAATATGATATAATATAACATAAAATAATAATAATAATATATTTCAAATATATAATATATAATATAATCAATTTTTCTCTCCCTTTTCCTTTTCTATCCCTTACTTTCATTCGCAACATTTCATTCTTCTTTAATTTTATATATATATATATGTATATCTGGTAAGTTGGTGTTTTTTTTTCAATTTTTTGTTTTTCTTTTTTTTATGTAACCATTTACAAGAAGTAAAAAGTACTATTGTTAACGTTTACGTTGTTGGTGTTATTGTTACTGTTGTTATTATTATTATTATTATTAATAATCAAGAATTCGTGCTTCCTTTGAGTTATATATATATATATAATAAAATATAATATTATAATATATAATAATATAAATATAATAATATAATATATAATAAAAATATATAATATATATAATAATATAATATAATAATAATAAATTAAATATAATATTATTATTTATATAATATTATTATATATTATATATTTATCATATATATATATATAAAAACTAAATATTATATATTATATATTATATATATAACTATATATATATATAACTCGTTCTCTCTTTTTTTTTAATTATATATTGAAATTTTGTCGTCGAAAAAAAAGATCTTATAATTCTAATGATTCTTTTTATTTTTATTATTCTACTTGCGTTCACTTTGCCTTTTTCTTCCTTATTTTTATTTTTTTTTAAAGATAAAAAAAGACCAACATACCCGTCGAGATTTTCTCTCTCTCTCTCTCTCTCTCTCTCTTTTTTTTTTTCGACGAACGTCATTTTCTTATCTCACTATGCCCATAATGATCGTAAATTTGTTAAAATTTGTTAATTGATCATTACTCGAAATGAAAACGAAGGTATTTTTTTTTTAACTATTACGACATTTTTCTTCTTCGTTTTCTTATCGAGTTAACAAATATTATTATATTTAATTTTACTTATTAACAGCAAATATATATAAGAACATTAAATCTAATATATTATATTTATTATACGTTCGTACTATTTTAATTACGATTTTAATATTTTCTTCTTTTTTTTTGTTTTGATATATGTATATATATATATATATATAATTATTTATTAATTTTATTCCCCGTTTATTTTCTTTTTTTTATTTTCTTTTTATATAATAATAATAATAATAATAATAATAATAATAATAATAATAATAATAATAATAATATATTCTCTATATAATTTTCTGAAATCTAACGCACCCTTTTTTTTTTTTTTAATTAAAACATAGGTGTCAACTTCTAACTAATACCCGATGATATTAACGAATAAAATTAAAGAATGAAGATATATAATTAAAGTTATAACTTTTTAAAAAGGATGACAAAAAAAGTGAATAATTAGCAATAGTAATAGCGGTGGTGGTGTGGTACTAATAGAAATCGTAGTACTAATAATAATGGTAGTAATAATAGTTATTATAATAATAATAATAATAATAATAATAATAATATAATCATCACTTAATTACATAAGAAATAATAAACGTATAAACTAATATATGATAATCGTAATTTATGGAAAGTGAAGAGAAAATAATCATTAATATGAATTCTATAAATTTGTTTCATTACATATGTGCGCATACGTTTGTATTTAAAAAAAAAATAAAATAAAAAAAATATATATATATATATATACTCCAAAAAAATTTTTTCAGAGTAAAATGGTCGCAAACATTAAAACGTGACGAACAAATAATTAATGTGGCAAACGTGTGAATCTAACAAAATAATTGTGTGAATTTTCTTAAAATATTAAAAATATTTTTTTTGAATTATAAGTAGTTCATATGTAAAGCTTCCAGAAGACCATACAACAACAACAACAACAAAAAAAGGAACGAAAAAAAAAACATATTTCTACATGCACATATTATTGTTTCGTGAAATATTTTTCCTTCTAAAAATATTTAATGTTTAGTTTTTTAACACTAGATATATACCAGACCAGTCATTTGAATTCAAAATTTCTACTTCATGTAACATTTGATTTCTGTAAATAATTAAGCGTTGTTTTGTTATTTAACACTAGATTTACGAATTGAGCCAATTTGACTCATTAAACATTTGATTATTAATATATTTATAAAATTTAAATACTATTTTTTAATAACTTATATTTGTTTTTAGTTACGTAATGAAATATACGTAAATATTAGTTCCATTCCTTTACTCAACCCTTCATTCAAACAATGTTATTAAATCATTAAAAAATAATGAACAAAATATCCGTAAATCTAATGTTAAAAATATCTATATAAATTCTATTTATCTATTAAAATTATTATTGTTAAACATTTTTATTTTTTTATTTTTTAAGAACAAATAAAGACTGAAAGCAAAGCTCAAAAAGTATTTTTTTTCTATACACCAGTCATTTTGACTAATGTGGTAGAAACAGGTATACTGAAAAAATGGTGGTATATCTAGTGTTAATATACAATTGTGAAATAAATCATTACGAAAAAAAATATAAGCGACCTTGACATTGAGAGTCTTCTCTCATAATGTTTTTCCCATTTCAATTTCGCACGCATTTTCATTAAATGTATCTACAGTAGAACCTTTATTATCAGAAGCAAAATATAAAGACACAAATTTTCGAATGATAAAACAAACAAGCTCTCTCTCTCTCTCTTTTTCTCTCTTTCTCGCTCTTTCTCTCTCTCTCTCTCTCTCTTCGAACATCAAACATAACAATAGAATATATCACAATATCTATTGAATAATAAATAACCAATCTTTCTTAATGCACCATTTAAACATATTAAATGTCGCATATTATTTATATTATATATGTAATCTATACACATAATTACGTATATAATTATATAATATATATATATATATATATACATGTATAGTCATTTTCAAAATGAGAAGATAGTAGTATCGAAAGCATATAAAGATGTGTATTTGATCTAATCCTTAACCTAACCTTTTTTTTTTTCTTTTTTTCTATACGTTTTTCTTTTTTATATGTCATATATATTTTTTTTCAATACATTAACATTTCACAAGTTGTATGTACATACAATAAAGATTTATTAATGTGTAAATTTAATTATACAGCTTGGATAATGAAGGTTCTGCCGTTTTATTTTTTCTTTTTTTTCAGAATTTTTTTTTCAAAATACTTAACACAACATGTTTTTCAATGGTTGTTGTTCTTTCATGTTTTTAAGTTCATTATAACATGAATTTGTTTATTTATATCACACGAAACAATATCAACGTGGAAGACGAGAATACTGTTCTTTATTTATTAAACTTCTTTTTATTTATTTATTTTTTTGTTATTTTGTCATTTTTATATTTATTATATACTTTTTTTTTTCTCCTTGTTTCGGTACCTTTTTTTTTGTTCTCTTTCTCTTATTCTTTTTTTATTCATTCGAAAAAACTTCATTATACAGTAATACATATATACAGTAGTAAACGTAAAAAAAACTACTTTTTTCACACGTATTATTTTGTATAATTCTTTTTTCTTACTATAAAAAAAAAAAAAAAAAGAATATAGAATTATATCAGAAACATGTATTTCATAAAAGGAAGACGACTCAAATTTTACTGTATTTTGTTTTTCACTGATTAGAATATAACATATGCAAAATTAATCGACGAAAATAATTCACAGAAAAACAACAACAAAAAAAAGAGATAATTTTTGTTTTTTAAACGATTATCTTTTATCGTATTCCTTATTTACATTTACAGTACCGAAAAAAAAAAAACAAGAAACAAAGAAAAAGAAAAAGTAAAAGTAAAACAAGTATATTATATCTATATATCAAAGATGTATCGGACAATAAGACAACTTGTTGTGCATATTTTATCGAATTAATTAACTAACAAATAAATGAACGAATGAATGAACGAATGAGAGGAACAAACGCGCAAAGTAATAGTATATTACATACCTAGGGTGATAAAGTAAGAAATGTCTCAGAGCACATGTAATTGTTTTGTCAGAGACAAAGCCGAGGTCAATAAACATGTGCTCTGAGGCTTTCTTATTTATTGCCCATGGTGTGTATACTTTTTTTCTTCACGACGTAGGCGAAAAGCGGCAACTTCATTTTGCACAGCGGGCGGAAAGTTGACATTTTCCGCCCGAAGGGGTGAAAAAATATATATATATATATATATATATATATATATATATATATATCTATGAAGTATCGTTAATATATCAAAGAGGAAAAAAATAATTAAAAAAAAAAAAATAAAGAAAAACAAATCGGTGAGACCCAAATTCTTTTTTTTTAATTAATTCGGGATGACACCATATATATACTATCTTTTTTGTTTGCATAGATAATAAAACTTGGTTTACAACGTATGCGTGCGTTTGTGCATGTAACTTACACACCTAACAATAATAATAATAATAATAATAATAATAATAATAATAATAATAATAATAATAATAATAATAATAATAATATTTATAATCATAATAATAATATAATATATATAATATAATATAATATAATATGATATAATATAATATAATATAATAATAATCTAATAGCATTTTTATAATTCGCCGTTTGTCCATAACTAAAAATTAATATGAAGTGCTATTCTTAATTGAACAATGTAATATAATATTAATATAAGTCATCATAACAATGATAATAAAAATAACATTATTGCAAGTATTCATAATATATTGTGGATATTAGTAATAATTGATAATAATTCATATTATTTAATATATTTATCTATATATATATGTAGTATGATGTATATATATATATATATAGATATAGATATCTATATAGTATTTATAATCTATCATACATAGTCCCAAAAAAAAAAAAATGAACGATATTATAGCTGTACATATTTATCGAGGCTGTCATGCAGCATATATAATTTGTGCTCTTTTTATTTCTTTTTTTTTTTTTAAATTTATTAATTAATTAAGCATTTAACCTAATAAACTTTGCAAGTATTTAGTGTCTCCCTTTATCTTCCTTTCTTCATCATCATCATCATCATCATCTTTATCATCATCTGCTCTGCAGTTTTGTTTAGTTTCATAAAGAGTAAAATATACAACACGCTTATTACTTTCTCTTTTTGTTTTTGTTTTTCCTTTTTTTTTTTTTATCTTTTTGTTCTTTTCTTTTCCACAATATAAATATGTGGTATATTTCATGCACCATTGGAATCAAATTAAATTGGAAGAGCTTAAAAGAAAAGATTAGAATAGAATAGAATAGAATAAAATAGAACAGAATAGAATAGAAAAGAAAAGTTAATTTTAGAAAACGCTCACTTTTATAAACTTTTAGTTGTTTCTTGTTTTTTTTTTTCTTTTTTTTTTTTTTCCTATTAGTTTCTGGAAAACGTTGTTCATTTTTTTTCTTATAAAAGCTCATTCTTTCTTCTAAACAATTGTGGCATTTTCTTCTTTTTTGATATTTTATTATATATATATATATATATTTTTTTTTTCTTTCTTTCTTTCTTTCTTTCTTAGTAAACACTTGTGCAAATTTTTTAATTATAAACATCATTTTTTTCTTTTCTCTTTCTATATATATATATATATATAAATACATTACCGGTCAAAATTATTTAACCATATTAAAAAATAATACAAACCAATGTTTTGCTTAAAAAATTAATAATAATTATATTCTCAATGTAAATGTTGTATTCATTAAAAAAAAAAAAATGTCATTACTCCCAAAATGTATTTTTTATATCTATAATTAAATCATGATTAATTTTGAAAGAAAAATTACTTTCAAAAGATTGTGCAAAAGTTATTAAGGATGTTAAGAATATGTAATCAAGAATAAAGCAAAAATGTGGCAATTTTTTTGCTCTTAGATTTATTAGAAAAATTTATTATGTATTGTTTTTTTTTTTGTTATACTACGTTTTTTTTTT
>NW_015148977.1:2114917-2130283 GCF_001465965.1 Polistes dominula
AGAGAAAAATATTTATATACAAAGTATAATAATAATAATAATAATAATTTTGAACGATAATGTATAAAGAAAAATGAAAATCTAAAAATATATCTATATATACTCTTATGTATTTTTCTAATTACCTATCTAAATTATATTTCAATTATCAAAATATATGTTAATCTAAGATATGTCCTTGAACCTTTTGACTACGAAAGACATTAAATATACATTCCTTATAAAGAATGATAAATAAATGAGCATAAAACGATTTCCGATAAACGAATATCGTGCATCTATATATATATATTCATGATTTAATACGAAATTATGCGTCGTAGTTCAAAGGGTTCAAGATTTCTAAATGACTACTATTCGGATACGGATATGTGTACTAAGGCACTTCCGTTAAACTATATATTTTTTTTTTTCATTTTTACTTGAATTTTCTTGGACGTTAAGATAAAAAGAAGTGGAAGATTAGAGAGAGAAGTAAAACAAAATATGCTTTTTTTCTCTCTCTCTCTCTTTAAATTGGAACTGTCGTAGACTATTCATCATCATTTTGTTCACGATGATCTTGATGCGATACTGAGATGCGGAATTGGAGAACGAAAAAAGAAAACTAAGATGATTTTAAATGTATACAAGAAGAGAGTTGTGTCTGTAATAGGATTGTGATCGAATTAGAAGTTGATAAAAAATGAAAAAAAAACAAAAATAAAAATCAATTAGCAAGTGAAACAAATTATTTATTAAACAAACTATGTGGCAAATATATTTTTTTTTAATGTAAATTGATTAGAATATTTAAGAGAAATAATTATGAATATTCCGACGAGTCGAATCAAAGGGGAAGACACGTATACTTTTTGTTCGATTAACCCCTTGAAAAATAAAAAAATAAAAATAAGAAAAAATGTTTGTAAGGCACGATTTAGGGGACCGAATCAAAATCATTTGCTTGTTTCATCAAGTATCAAGCAAAAACGCATCGAATATGCGTCAGAATTAGGTCAATGTATAATATAAATATGCACATATATATCTTAGAAATAAAACAAATAATAATAATAATAATAGTAATAGTAGTAAGAATAGTAGTAGTAATAATAATAATAATAATAATAATAATAATATTTATAATATTAATGAAAAAAAATAAATTCTTGCTTGCAAATCAAAGCAGATTCTCAGCTTAGATTGTTGCTGCAAGAAGCATTGGTCAATATTGCACAAAACGGAAAAAACTTTGAAAAATATTTGACGAATCTACGCAATTTTTGAATATTATTTTGTTTCTTTTTTTGTCTTCATTTTTTTTTTTTTTTTTATTATTATTATTAATCCATTATAAAGAATTGTTCAAAATAATAGACACTAAACACGTACGAGGGAAAATAAAATTAAAATAGGGGAAATAAGAAAATGAACAAATAAAAAGAATGAAAGAAAAAAACATCTCTCCTTCGCATAAATCCCATGTATGACATCATGATCATGACAGTTATACTGGGTGGCGATGGCGGGGGTGAGGTGAGCCGTTCAAGGTCATCGCCATCACCGGACATTATTGTCTTTCGGTGATTGGTCCATAGCGTATCATTGTACGCTGGCTGATTGACATTTTTAGAGCGCTTGTGCAGCATCATGCGATATTAATGCAATTAAAAGGGGTAGAAGGGAAGAGGGGAAATAATTCAAAGGGAATGTATATACCGAAAATATATCATTTTTAATCAAATATACGATAAACAGTTAAGAATCTAAAAAAGCATAAGTAAAATAATAATATCCCGATCAAATCGAATAAAAATAATATGCGATAGTCAGATTTATAAGCATTCATGATATTTGTATTTAATTAATTAATTATTGTTTAAAAATGTAAACAATATTTGAAAAGTTTGATCGTAAATATACGAAAAGATATTTTAGAAGAATAAAATATTCTTAATAGATTAGATTATATTAAAATAATTTAATATATTTCCCTCTATTTAATATTCCAATGATAATCCTCTCTCTTCCCCATCATTCCCCATTGTAAGCATTTGAAAAATGAATGAATTCGCGTGAAGTTGCACTTATACGTCATGGTTATTACTTGAAGATGTATTGGCGGTAGAAAGACGACGTCTTTTATTGTGTGACTTGTCGGAAACTCTTTTACGAGTGGGAACACTTATTGAAGCAGTTCCTGGTACCGTTTCACTACTCGACGTTATTGTTGTTGTTTGTCTACCACCAACAACATCGGTTTGCGCTCTGTTACTTGGCTCAGCTCGCCCACGCCTCGCCGCCGCCCGCTATTGCGAGAAAAAAAAGTTATAGGGCATCACACAGTCCTTAGGCATGAAACAATCGTGGACCGTTTTCATATGATTCTTCATTTTGTCGGGCCTCGAGAATTCTTTGCTGCATACAGGACATGGGAAGACTTTGCGTTGGTGGCCTTCGTGATATAAGAAGGCATGTCTCTGGAAACTGTATTTATTCTTGAACGTCTTTTGTATATCGAGTTTAGCACATTCGGTGCACTGATAGACTCCCTCCGATATCGACGCATAACGAAAGAGATTCAAACCACGCACGGACATCTCGGTCAATTGTTCAGCCGGATCCTGCGAATGTGAAGTAGCACGACGTCTCATACGTCTTTTGGGCACCTGTCTTCCAGTAGGAGCGGACATAGTCCCGGTAGCTGTACCACTTTGTTGTCCACTACCGCTGGTTGACGAGTTCGTCGTAGCTACTGGCGTGCTACTGTTGTTATTGTTGTTATTATTGTTGTTGTTATTATTATTATTGTTGTTATGACTGTTATTATTGTTGTTGTTGCTGCTGCTGCTGCTACTGCTTTGGGAACTCCTCGCACTAGCAGGCGAAGAGGATGAAGAGGTTCTGGTTACTGGTGTATTAGCAGCAGCTGGCCTGCTACCCGATGTCTCCATAGAACTTGATCCGGTGTTGCTAGTCGACGACGATGATGTCGATGATGACGATGTCGTTGATGACGTGGACGTAGACACCGTCGTATTTGTCGTCGTCGTCGTCATCATCGCCGAAGATGTTGTACCGGTTGTCGTAGTCATTCCCATTGATCCTGACGATGAACCACGTTCTCCGCTTCTACCTGAAGAGAATCCATCGGCTGCTTGAGACCCACCATTGTTGTTGCCCGAACCACCATGCGAAGATGCCATTCGTGTCTTTTCCTTCCATGTCTCCGTCATCGACTCTGACTTGTTCGGTGTTGAAGTGGAAAATTCTGTGAAAAGACAATTATTAGTATATCTTTTCGATAATTTTATTATTATTCTACTAATTATCATTCAAACTATCTCATATATACAGGCAAATACACTCTCACATTTTCTCTCAGATTTGCTCGTACTATTTTGCAACCTATTGTATCATTTAGCAACTACATTGACAAAAACGATAGGTCGTCGGATAAAATTTCTTGCTATTTTATTTGTCAATTTGTTTTAACAATTGGGAAACGATCATTTCAGATTTACAACAAAATTATATGAAGAATTATGTCAAGAAAATTGTGACGACCTTTCGTTAATAACTATAATAAATTATAAGACATCTATTTGATGCGTTCTTTTTTTTTAATGCATGTTGCAAACTCTTACGAAAATAAATAATCAAATAATTGCGATATAACTAAAAAAAAAAAAGATAATAATAATAATAATAATAATAATAATAATAATAATAATAATAATGTGCAAAAATGAAAATTCATTTAAATACTCATAATAATAAAGATGCGGGATAAAATCATAAATATATTAATGTTTTATATCATATATACATCAATGATAACGTAAAATTATAATAATAATAATAATAATAATAATAACTACATTTAATTTTCTACTAATTAAGATAATTGGAAAAAGGGTTATGGGATAATTTGTTATAGAATATTTGGCTCTGTAAAAAAGAAAAAGAAAACCTCCGTTGTTGGATAAACAAAACAATGTAAAATCATACTATTATTTAATAAATTGTGTTTGGTGTGTGTTCTGTGTGATTATGACATCATCATGTGTACATATAATTCTATGCGTCTCTTTAGGTCATATAATTAAAAATATCTACTTCAATAATAATAATAATAATTATAATAATAATAATAATAATAATAATAATAATAATAATAATAATAATAATAATAATAATAATATAAATCATATTACGATAGGTCTATCTATAAAAACAAAAAAGTCAGAGACATAATAGCATACATTACGGATTGGGGAGGTTTAGGGGTGGGGGGGACAACCCCGCGCGAAATAAACTTAAAAAAATATATAATAATAATCATAATAATAATAATAATATTAATAATAATCATAGCTGCTAAAAGACTCTTTATGTGCTACAGTGAGAAGAGCTCGCGCATGCTTCCTCGGTGTAACATCGAATATACATACAAATACATACATACATATATATATATATATATGTATATGTATATATTATTATAATAATATACTTTGGATATACCTCAAATTTCCTTTGTCGCATAATAAAATAAACATGATATAATATTAAAGAAAAATAAAACAAAAGATTAAACACTTTAAAAGTGAGGTTCAATCGAAACTACGAAAGTGATATTTACAGTTCGTAAAAACTACGTTTAACACACGTATACATAATACGTACACATTTATATATATAAAATCTTCTTGAAAAGCATTTAATTTAAAAAAAAAAAATAAAAATAAAAAAAAGACATTGCACGGACATTCGCGAATTTCATTTCTGATCCACGTTCTCGTGTCGAATTGATTTTATTCAAAGATACACAAAATAAATGAAAAAACCCCATTTCTTTTTTTTTTTTTTTTAAATAGAAGAAAAAAATCCACGAACAATCCAATCGTCGAATTGGGGTTTTAAATGTTTATTAACAAAAAAAAAAAAAAAAAAAAAAAAAAACAAACAAACAAAAAACATATCGACACGAGTCGTTGATAGACATATATATATGGCTGTGTACAATTTAACATAATAATAATAATAATAATAATAATATATACATACAAATCGTCAACGTAAATACATAAAATATTATTATCGCTTACTTGAATCTTTTTAAATGATCCATGCGAATAATTAATATATATATATATATTTATATGTGTGTATATATATATAAAATAATAAGTTCAACAAATATAATATATAAAGTGTAGCGCGCGCAACGCATGCAAAATGATCAGTAAAAAAAAACTAGCGATCGTACCACACATGTACAATTTTTTTTTTTTATCTCCTCTCTGTCATCTCTTCGAGGAGCTTTCGTTTTTTTTTTTTTTTAATTTCTTAACAACAACAACAAAATAGAAAAGAGAAGAAAATATGTGATGTAAAAATTTTGTAAATTTTTTTTGTTCGCTTTTCTTTTTTTTTTTTTTTATATAAAATGCATCCTCGACATTTGACGATAGATTTGGAAATAAAGGAAGAAAAAAATCGTAAAAATAAACAGTGCCGTTCGTTGGCATTTTTATGTGAAGAGTGTTGGTTGGTTGGTTGGTTGGTTGGTGGTGTGTGGGAGGAAGGTTTGAGGGTTAAGGGTTGTTGAAGGGTGGGTTGTTGGCTAGGACAATCAAACGGTGACGTTCAACGTATATTATTGCTTTTTATACATACACACATACATGCACACTTTCTCTCTATGTTTTTTTTTTTGTATTTATATTACATTTATTCGTACGTAGAACATCACCGATTGGTAGATATTTCAACATTGCGCTGCCAGCAACTAAATAAAAAGTAATTTTTGGCTAAGTTCTCGTAAATTGTAACGTGGATTTTGTTTTTCTTTTCTTTTTTTCTTTTTTTTTTTTTAACTCACAATACGAGAGATTAATTTTTATAAATACATATGTATATATGTGTATATATAATTTTATATACATATGTATATATATATATATATATATTATAAAATATAAAAGATACAATATAATAATAATGATGATAAATAAAATGTTTGCGACGTGACGAACGGAAAAGAAAGAAATATTTCTAATGTGGTTTATAAAAAAGCGTCCATTGTAAACAACTTTCGCGTTCGTGTCTCTTTCTCTCTCGAAAAAAATTAAGAAAAAAAAATTCATTTAATTTCACGTATTTAACAACTTGAAATCGAACGTATTTATTTATATATGGCACTCGTAATATCTTATATATTTGTGTGTGTGATCATTATACATATTTTTATTTATTTATTTAATTTTCATTTTATTTTGAACAATTTTTGTTTTCTGTCTTTCTTCCTCTTTTTTTTTTTTTTTTAATTCTTTGGTGACTTTTCGTGGTACACAGACACACAGAAAATAATATTCGTTTTTTTTTAAATAATAATTAATATAGATTTTAATAAAATTGTTTGAAGTATTTTCTTTTCGTTCGACACTGCGTACGATTCTCAATGAGAAATGCTACGAAAGAGATTTAAAATAAAATAACAACAACAAACAAAAAAAAGGGAGACAAATGGGAAAGAGAAGAAAATACAGTCAAAAATATAAAAACAATAATAACAATAACAATAAATATTGACGATGCGCATTCTAATAATAAATTGCATACACACTATATATAATATCGCTACATTATTACAGTGTATATGAATGTGATTATGGTAATTACCTTTTATCTTTCTCGTTTCTCAATACGATTTTAACTCTCGGAAGTTTTCTCATCTTCATTTTTTGTTTTTTCTTTGCATATATATATATATTTATATATGTCACACTCTTATCAAATATTAATTATAAGAATGTATTATTCATGTATTTATGTAAATTTATCTTCGTGTGTGTTTTTTTTCCTTTTTTTGTTTTATACAACAATTGAATAACTTTGACGATCAAATTTCATTTTCATATTTTCCCGCTCTTTTTTTCGTGTCTGTAGTAATAGCTTCCTTCCGTGCATTTCAATTTGTTTTTGTTTTTTTTTATAATTAAAAATAATAATCATTAAAAAAAAAAGAAAAAAAGAAAGAATAATTAACAAAGAAAGAGATCTCGAAGTCGCGAAAAAAAAAATGATAAAAGAAATCAATAGAATTTCCCTTTTTTTTTTCAAGGTCGCAAACATAAGAGAGGCACGAGCAATAACAAATTCTTACTCGTTTCGTTGTTGCGAATATAGGTTAGTTTGTTGTTGTTGTTGTTGCTACAGAAGACGTGTCTCTCATTCAATTATTTTTTTTCGTTTTACTATTTTATCATCCGTAACGAATTTGTTGTATAGATTCGTTTGTACATTATAAATATGTAGCAACGATAACAGTAATAATAATAATATTAATAATAATCGTAATGACGATGACTATAATAATATAATATATAATAATAATATAATAATAATAATAATAACATAAAAATAACAACAAGGTGGCTATACGAGATGCACACGTTTTCAAAAATGTTTTTTTTTCTTTTCTATCGTCGTCATTTGTCTCGTTCGTTAAAGAAAATGGCGGGTCATTCAAAATTGGCGCATGGAACGTATGGCGTGTATTGTGTGTTTTAAAGATAAAAATATAGATAGAAATAGAGATAAAGATAGAAATATTGATAGAAATATAGATAGAGATAGAAATAGACAAATAGAAAAAGAAAAAGATATGAGGGTTGGTGATAGTAGGGGCACGGATGCGCGGCGTGCGTTTATCCAGAAGAAAATTAAAGATAGAAAAAGAAAAAGAAAAAAGAAAAAAAAATTAGAACGAAGAGAATATTATTTGTTGCTTGCTTTCCTCTTATTTTGTGTACAAAAATCTTTCTAAATTTGTTTAAAAAATAATAATAATAATAACAATTATAATAATCGCACGCCAAGCATCAAAGCCACTAATAAAACGGCATCGGTACAACACAGCGAGACTTAAAAATTTTTAAATTACAATCTATTGAACACCGTTCCTTTTATTATTGATAGTCATAATCAAACAATCAGTGCATATAAAATATACTAATTCTACCCAGCGTCAGAAAAGACTCGTCTTCTCTAAAAAGTTCCCTATAAAATTTCATCGTTTATTTGTATTTTTATTTTTATTTTATTTTATTATTATTATTTTTTTTTTCATCTCTGCTCTTTTTATTCATTCATTTATTTATTTTAAATAATTAATTAATTATTTTAATTCTTCATCTTCAGTTATTATTATTATTATTATTTCTTCTTGTTTTATTATTTCCCTTTTTTCACGCACGTTTGTTTTTTATTTTTTCTTTCTTTCTTTTTTTTTTTTTTTTTTTAATTCTTTTCGCCGCCGCCATTTCTTTCTTTCTTCTTCAACTTCTTCTTCTTCTTCTTCTTCTTTTTATTTATTTAAATAATTAATTATTATTACGCGTCTTCTTAATAAAGATCTTATTAACTTTTATTTGGCACTAGAATGCGATCGCCGTCAGCGCGATTATATTTTTTTTATTTTTTATTATTTTTATTAATTATTGAATTTTTTTTTCTCGAAAAAAAAAAGGGATATGCGCATGCAGGTATTTTCTCATCACGTATTAATGTATATTATGTACTCATGTATGTATGTATGTAAGTAAATAATGTCTGTCTGTATGTATACATGTTCTCTAATGTATGAGTGTGTGTGTGTGTATTTTAATGCGCGCCCGCGATCGCCGATTTTTTTTGTTTATAATAACAATTGATTTTTCCTCTCTCTTTTACTTCTTCCTTTCATCCCTTTTAACTTCCTTCCTTATTATTTTCCCTTTATTATTATTTTTTTTTCTTTATTAAATTATTATTATTTTATTTTTCATTTTCGCATCGCTTGTATTTTATTTCTTTCTTTCATCGTCATTATTTTATGTCGCTTAAAAAGGCACCAAACGGGGGATATTATTATTCCGCTATACAACATTATTTTACTGGATCCCACTGAAGTTACGTTAATTCAACGTATATACATATAAAATTAAAAGTCAACCCCATCCCWTTCTCGTTTCTTTCTTTCTTATCATCTTCTTCTTATTCCTCCTTCATCATATTTTTTTTTTTTTTTAAACTCTCATTTTCTGACGCATTCTTTCACAAAACTGCAACGACGTTTTAATAGGTTTTACCAACTAGCGCTAAAATATATTCGATATATAATAACCTTTGTTTATATATATATACATATATATATATATATATCTATATATGTATATATATATAATATAATATAATAATAATATATATAATATAATTTTTAATATAATAATAATAATAATAATAATAATAATAATAATAATAATAATAATAATGATAATAATAATAATTCATAATTCATAATAATAATAATTATAATAATAATAATAATATTAATAATAATAAATGGCGATAATGATGATGACGACGTAGATGATGGTGATGATAATTGCAATAATATAACGTATTCTTATGTATATATATATATATCTCTCTCTCTTGTGTGTGATTACACGTACACGCACCTACACAGTGAAAAAACGTCTAGTAACGGATAATGGTGGATGATCAATTAGACAAATAGTGTGAAAGGATGTATTTACGTTAGAATGATGTGGGATAAAGTAGGTGTGTTAAGATGAATGAAACAATTGATTTTTCTGACATATGTATGTGTGTAAGTGCGAACCCGTGAATATCCCCTCTCATTTCTTGTACGTAAGTGTGTACGTGTGTTCGTTTATATGTAATATATGGTTTTGTATAATGTGTTAAAATCTATCCGATAGTACAGTCTGCTTTTTAAGCCTCATCATTTACTTAATATTTAATTATTTCTTGTGTTTGTTTTGTTTTGTTTTGTTTGTTATATATATATATTATATTATATATATCATCCACACTCTCTTTTTCGAAAGTGCTTCTTTGCAATAGTCGCCAGTGCCAATGATACGCGCATGCGCAATCAACTTAACAATTTAAATTTTATTGACTAATGTTTACCCTCCCTTCTTTTTGTTATTAAATTCTTTTCTGTTCTTTTTTTTTTTTTTTCTTCTTTTTCATATCTATTTATACTAAAGGCAGGGGGTGGGGGTACAAAAACGAAGAAAGAAAGAAAGAGAGAAAAGATATAAGAAAAAGAATAACATATTCAGTTGGCAAGAAAGTAATTTCGGTTTGTGCCACTAGATAGCGCGTCATGTTTGTTGTTAATGTTAGAATTTGTTTCTGTTTGAAGTTGACACTTGATTCACGTTGTTACACAGGCTCTAATTGACATTTTTAAGTTGCTGTTAGAAACAAATTCCGTGTTATTTTGTTTACAGCAGTATATGTGTTTTATTTCACACTAGAAAATCGAAATTACTTTCTCGCCAACCCCCAATACAATGAATTATAATATTTAAACAACACATTGGCACAAGACACACCCTTGCAAGAAACACGGGTATAAATATAATATACTCTATTTAATAATAATAATTATAATAATAATAATAATAATTATAATAATAATAATAATAATAGTAATAATAATAATAATAAATTTTCCTTTTTTTTATCTTTTTTTTATCTTTTTCCCCCTTTCATCCTTTAGCCTTTGTAATTTTTTAAAAATCATCTCATCCCACCCGCGATGCATAAATTAATTTTTAAAATATTCTTTTTAATAACACGAAATTTTTCAACGAGACGACCGCTATTTTAAATGACCACGATTGGCGTAAGAGAGTCGTTTTTTTTTTTTTTTATAAGAAAAAAGAAAAAAAAAACTAAACAAACAAAAAGAAAAAAGTGTTAAAACAAAAACAAAAACAATAAAATGAAGAAGCGTTTTCAAAGACCCACTTTTTGATATGGTGTATTTTTTGTTGTGTGTGTGTGTGTGTGTATGTGTGTGTGTGGGTATGTAAATATATATATATATTATATTTTCTTTTTTTTTCCGTTAATTTTCAAAAGTCCATAATAAAAAACCTCGCCGAAATTGCCGTTTCATTTTTAGAACACATATTTAACGAGTTATAATATTATATATATATATATCATTTCGTATCCATTTGTTGGTTTTTTTTTCACTCCGAACTTTATTCCTTTCTTTTTTATTTAAAAAAAAAAAAAAAAATGGTAATCTTCCCTTTTGTTTTTATTTTTTGAAAACAAATTGAACAAAATGAATTTTAAACTGTATCAGTAAACTTCAAAAAAAAAAAAAAAAGTGTTTTTTTTTTTATTAACGAAAGATACAAGAAACGTCTTCACTTTTATTCGTTTCCATTGAAAAAAAAAAAAAAAGGAATTTTCGGACGATTTGAACTTTAAATTTTGTACTCCAAGAGAAAATGATTTTTTTTTTTTATTTTACTTTACTTTAATTTAATTTAATTTTTTATTTTTTCGTTTCGTTTAAACAACCCTCTCCTCACACAACGATAAAAGATTTATTTATTTAATTTATTTATTTTTTTTTTAATCGATTCATTTCGTACTTTCAACACGTATGAAACGTTTACTTTCTCGTCGATATACAATAACGCCATTTTTTGTATTTATTTTAATTTTCAACAATCTTAATTCTAAACATATTATTAATAACAACACGACGACGAAGGCAACGTTTTTTGTACACGCGAAAAAACGAACACTCGCGCGTACCAATAAATTTCATTTCTTTCTTTTTTTTCTTTTAAGAACACGTTTTTTTTTTTTATTTTCGATATCATAATTTCTTTTTTTTTCTTTTTTGTTTATCTTTGTTTTTTTCTTTTTTTTTAATTTGCTAAAACGTTCTTCTCCTCTTTTTTATTTCTTTTATTATTTCACTTTTGTATCTTTTTTTTTTTTTTTCCTTAGCCCTTTCCCATCCCCATTATTTTATATTATTTTTTTTTTTTTTTTGAACACATTTACTTCTTTTATTTTATTATTTTTTTTTTTTTTGTACAGACATCGATTCTTAATTCTTTGGTCACGAGCCTTGATATGCCACACTTTTAATGAGGAATTTTGGAAAATACACATTTAAAAATGGTGCTATTTGTAAAAATCAAAAAAAGAAACAAAAGAAATGGAAATAAAATAAAAACAAATGATAAAACAGTTTTCTATATCGTTGAGAAATAATTATAATAAGTACAATTATTTTTTCATATCAATATTTTATAAAAAGATAATTTAGATTTCAAGTAAGTAAGTAAGTAAGAAAGAAAGAAAAATAAACATTAAAAAAAAAAAACAAAAATTAAAAGAAAATGTCGAATAAAATGATTTTTATTATAAAAAAAAAAATTTATTAGAAAAGTAAACAAAAATAAAAACGTATAACCATCTTTTATCTATCAAAAACGAAACTCTCTCTCTCTGTCTCTCTCATTTTGTTCATTTAATTCTCTTACNAGTTTTCTATATCGTTGAGAAATAATTATAATAAGTACAATTATTTTTTCATATCAATATTTTATAAAAAGATAATTTAGATTTCAAGTAAGTAAAAAAAAAAAAAAAAAAAAAAAGAAACAAACAAATAAAAATTAAATGAATTAATAAAAATTTAAAATCAACACGAGATAAAAAAAAAAAAAGAGAATTTAGATAAAATGTAAACAAAAATAAAAACGTATAACCATCTTTTATCTATCAAAAACGAAACTCTCTCTCTCTGTCTCTCTCATTTTGTTCATTTAATTCTCTTACGCCAAAAAAATGATTTGATAATCGTGGTCAAAGCAGTTTCGCACTTTTATAATAATATATGTATATATGTATGTATATGTGTATATGTGTGTATGTGTGTGTTTATGTGTTTATGTATGAACTAATAAAAATCGTACGTTTTTCCAACGGTAACTCTATGAAAGGCCTACAAATCCGACCAACGATCAACGAGCATGTAATTTTAATTACTTTTGCTCACTTTTTCCTTTTTTTTTCTTTCTCTTCTTTTCTCTTTCTAAATATTTCTTCAAACACGTGTTTTAAACACGTGTTATATATTTATCAACAAATCGACAATAATATATAATAATATATAATAATATATAATAATATAATATAATATAATATAATATAATATAATATAATATAACGATAAAAATTAAAAGAATCACCTGATCAATCAATTTTCGGATCAATTTCATTAATTTCTAGGTGACGCATATAAGATTTGCAGGCGATCCAGGAGCATCCCTTTCTATACCCTGCTATTTATTTATTTATTTTTATATATATATATATATATATATGTATAGAATCTAATTGCACGATATATCTCGTTTATTAAAAGATAACGTGCTTTTTTTTTTCTTTGCCCTCATTTATAGAGTCCTCCTTCACTCTTTCAATCTACTCTAAGCAACATCGTTTCTTTTTTTTTTTTTATCTTTCTGTCATCTAAAATTGAGTTAGTCTTAGCCTCTCAGTGATTATCAAATGTGAGTGTGTATAACATTATTTTATTATTTTGTTTTATCATCTTTCTTATTTATTTATTTCTTCCCACCCTACAGAAAATCCTCCCTCCCAGCCACCCCCACCCACCCACACTCCCTTCCACCATTTTCCTAACCTCTATTACATTATTATTATTTTTTTTTTATCCTTATTTCTTTATTCTTCGTTTAACTTTATTTATTTATTTAATTAATTATTTTTTAATCGATATATAATATATATATATATATATAAGCTGTCTAGCCGCTGCCTCTTTGCACTTTTTTTTTGTGATTTGTATGTGTAAATATATATATGTGGTATGATAGAGAAATTATGTGTGTACGTGTGTGGGTGTGTGTATGTACGAACAAATATCAATTTATATCATTTTCCATATTATTCTTTGAATACCCTCAACCCCTTCATTAAAGCCCCCACCACCTCTCTCATTCGTTAACCACCATAAAAACAACGATCACTTTGGACGGGTTATATTCGACCCATCTTCTTYCTTTCTCCGAACACATTTTTTTTTAAAACAAACGATGATTCCATTTTATATATTATCTCTTTTCATCAAACAAGTCTTACCCTACACCGTAATCGTGTTTTCAAAGGACAAAATTCAAAATTCAATTTCAGGTGACTCTACTACTTAAGTTAGTCCTAAACATATATATATATATATGTTAAAGAATGAAAAAACAATCTTTATATAAAGTTTTTCTTTTATACATTTTAAAACAAATAAAATAAAATCAATCCATTTAAAAACTCGCACACACACCACCGATGGTGATAAATGTTTGTAATATTCTTTGGTCCATGAAAAAGTTTCTAATATATTCTCGTGATACAAAAAAACAATTTGAGCCCGAGAGATACGGAACCCCTTCGTTCTTTTCTTCCTACTCCTTCGGCAAGGTTCAACCCCCGATTATTCCATTTTTCTATCTCATTTTAATTTTATTTTATTCATTTGCCATCTAACAAAAAGAAATATAACAACACGTCCTTGGTCAAATCTAATTCGTTTTTCCCAATAAATTTTTTTCTGGTATCAATATTTTTCTAACATTTCTAATAATATGTATATATATACGCCTATTTTTCATTTTATATTCATCCCCAATCCCTCAACTAGCCATCTAATCATGCCATTCGTATATTTTCTTCCTCTTCTTCTTATTATTATTATTATTTTTGTTATATGTTTCTTCGTTTTAATTTATTGCTAATCTCTCGAACACGAAAAAAAAAGAAATAAAATAATAATGATTAATCACGATCATGTGGGCGCAAAATGGTAAAACTCTATTCCCAAAACCATCATCAATTTGTTACATTACCGTACACCCACCCAATCTTCCAAACCACCCACCCCAATTCCAACTTCTCACGCGAGCCTTCTTTTCATTCTGTTTCTTATCTGTTTGTTTTTATTCTCTTCTTCTCCTCCCCCCCCCCTCATCACCCCCATTCTTTTAAATATATATATATATATATAGAAAGTAACAACGGAGAAGGTTTTCGGTTATTCATCGTAATTAATTAATTAATATCTGTAATATCTGTAATTACTATCGTATAGCCTCTAATCGTGTCTAAGGTCTATTATGTTCAACTAATGAAAAAAAAAAAAAAAAGAAAAATAAAATGTAAAGAAAAAAAAAAATTTGTTTTACAGAAATCAACTTACTCTCTCTCTCTCTCTCTCTCTCTCTCTCTCTTTTTCTTTCTTTTTCTTTTTCTCTCTCATGTAAAAACAACAAATGATTCGTCATAATAGTCATCGTCATCGTCATAGTATTTGTCAGAGATCAGGGGGTTGGTTTTCTTGCATTTGTAGCAATATCAACCAACCAACGTTAAAAAGAAATAAAGAAAGAAAGAAAGAGAGAGTGAAAGAGAGAGAGAGAGAGAGAGAGAGAGAGAGAGAGAGAGAGAGAGAGAAAGCCTCGACGG
>NW_015148977.1:2139763-2152091 GCF_001465965.1 Polistes dominula
AGAGAGAAAAAAAAAAAGATATGAAAATAATTTAAAAAAAAAAAAAAGAAAAAAATAAAGTGATAAATATAGAAAAAAGGCATTACAAATAAGGAAAGATAGTGAGAAAGAGAGAAAGAGAGAGAGAGAGAGAGAGAGAGAGAGAGAAAGTAAAAAAAGGAAGAAAAAAGCCGTAAAAAAAAAATGGAGGGAAAAAAGATGAGATAACAAATGAAAGTAAGATAATTAAAATTAAATTAAAACGAAAGTATATAAAGAAAAGAAGTACTTTGGCAAATCGAAATAAATAATAATAACAATAATAAAATGAAAGAAAGAAAGACAAGAAAAGAAAAAAAAAATAGAACGAGGCGCTGCTCATTGGCCTATAATACAATTAAACATGGGTTACAAACATGTGTGTGTTCTCGGCGAGAATTTCGGTGGATGGTGGGGGGTATTTTTTTTTTTGTTTTTTGACTTTAGGAGGCTACAACAAACAAACATTCAAAAAGGGAGGGTCGTCTCTCTTGTATTTTTTTTTCTATTTTTTTTTTTTTTTCATTGAAAGTAAATTTGAAAATTCACCCCGATAATCCGGCCATTTTCTTTTCTTTCTTTTCTTTTCTTTTTTTTTTCTTCCCCAGGAAAATAATTTACGGGATTCAACGAGACGACGACAGCTTCCTCTCTCTCATTTTCTCACACACATTCAAAATTTTCATTCATTCTTTTCTCTCTTTCTCTCATTTTTTTTTTTCTTTTCTCTCTGTTTTTTTTTCGCGTTCTCTCGCGTTTCATACAAATAACCACCACACACACACACACACACACACACAACAAACATACCCACTTTGCATGAAAAAAAAAAAAATTTGTCCAGTCGACTTGCACAAAACGTTCAAGAGATTTGACGATTAATTTAAATTAAAAAAAAAAAAAAATAAAAAAAAAACAAACAAACTAAAAAAACTAAAAAAATTTCCCTCCAAAAAAAAAAAAGAAAAAGAAAAGAAAAAAGAAAATGTCAAACTACGAGAACGCTGAGCCCAAGAACAACGATCGCCAAAAGCGAGTCGAGAAGATAAAAAAAAAAGTAGTGCGTGAGTGATTGGTTGGTTAGAGCGTGTGTCAGAGCAAGAAATAAGGGGAATAATAGCAAAAATGGTAAAGCCGATTATTATTTGGTGCACGGCCATTACGAATGTTTTTTTTTTTTTTTTATATCGTTGGCTCGTTTAGGGGCGACTGACTGTTCGTGGGATCACGTTGTTTTTTTTTTTTTTTGGTTAATTATTCCTTGCCAAAAATATCCTTTGAACGTTTAACGTAAGTCGAAGTTAATTATTTATCTTTATTTATATATATATATATATATATATTATCTTGTTATCTCGAAAAAAAAATCCCTGAATAATAAGACAGATATTTTGTTTTTCCTTTTTACTTTCTTTTTCTATTCTTTTTTTTTTTTTTGTAATTTTTGTTTCTTTGAATTCTTTCATTTCTCTCTTTTTTTTTTATTTCTTCCTCTTTTTTCTTTCTTTCCTTCTTTCTTTCTCTATTTCTCTCTCTCTCTCTCTCTCGCTCTCTATCTCTTTCTCTCTCTCATTCTCTCCCTCTCCCTCTCTCTCTCTCTCTAAATTTTCGTTTTCTAAGATTATTCTAATTTTCTAAAAAAAAAATCCCATAAAGTTAAGCATTACACGCAATCTTGCTTCGAATCTTTCTTTTTTGTATTTTTATTTTTTTTTTTTTTTAAACGCAACAAAACGCTCTCGCGACGAATTTGTGCATCGAAAAAGAAAAAAAATTCTCTTCTTTCTTCTTTTTTGAATTTTTTTTTTTTTTTTTGACACGAAATCGACCATAGAACGCACGCGTAAAAGAGATTTCAATGTTTACGTTTGAATTTCCCGCGCTTTTCTTTTCATCCCCCAAACGCCATCAACGGACCACGAACGAACTAACGAACGGATGCAAGCACATCCAAGAAATAAATGATCCCTTTTTAACAAATTTTAAATAAATACCCACCCCCCAACCCTTATTTTCTTCACAAATATTCCGTCAATGTAAACTTTGTCCACCGAATTTATAATTCATCAACGATTTATTTCGAATAATTCGAGTGACCGCTTGATTTTTTTTCACGTGGATATTATTTTTTATACTATATAACGGTTTTTTTGTTTGTTCGTTTATTTGTAATTATTCTTTTAAGTATTTTTTTGTTTTTTTTATCGTTTCGTAAATATATTCGCATTTCGTGATTGTTTCTGTTAAACTTTCCGTTTTTTTCTTTTTTGTTTTTTTTGTTTGTCTTTTTCATATTAACGTAAACGTTTTTTTTTATTATCGTAACGTCTATTATATTTTTTCCTATTCTTTTTTGTTTTTGTTTTTTTTTTAAATTCTATAAAAGAGCCTCCCAGGAATAGTTTCTCCCTGCGATACTGCACCGTGGGCTCGTTGCAGTCGCGCAGAAGACAAGTGTAAGATGAAGTTAACAGGTGAAATTCTGAAAAGTTAAATCAATTAGCACAACATCTGTATAGCAATTTTAAAGTCGTCCATCCGCCACCGTATTATTAAATATATATATTTTTTTTAAATATATAAATAAATATCTGTATACATATATAATATTATATGTATATAAATAAATTTGTGTTATATTAAAAAAAAAAAAAAAAAAANAAAAAAAAAAAAAAAAAAAAAAAACTTAAATTTAAACGTAACTTTTTTTTGTTTCATTACTTCTCCAAATACAATTTTTATCCAACACAACGCGCGTTGTTCGTTTTTTCGTTGATATAGGGGGCGTCGTTGTTGTGTCTCGTAAATGGAGAAATCAAAAAAATAAATTAAAAAAATAAATAAAAAAGAAAAAAAAAAAAAGGTACACAAGGAACGTGAGACGATTAATTAAAATCGTCATTATCATCTCTCTCATCGCTGTTTTTTTGTTCACAATTAAATTAATCGTTTATTTTTTGCACTGTTGTAATAAAAAAGAGGCTTATGCCATTTGTTAAACATTATTGCGTCTTTCTCAATTTTTATTGTAAATTATTACTTTTTTTTTTTTTTTTATTTAAATGGTCGTCGATCGATCTCGACGAATCGTACGAGATAGTTGTAAAAAAAAAATATATAAATATATATATATATATATATAATACCATATACATATATATATATACATATATATATAAAATGCACGTTTTATTATTCAACGTCGTCCGAATTCGAAATACCCGTGTTTCGGCGAAACATTTCTAATCAAAATAGGAAAGCTTCAGACGACACAAAAAGCATTTTTGATCAATCATTCATCTCTGGTTCAATTTTTATCTTTTTTAACCTTACAATACAAACCAAAAATAATAAAAAAAAAATTAAAAAAATGATTTATATTTTGTTCCTGGTATACACTTTCATCGATAAGACTGGGAAAACTTAAATATATATATATATATATATGAAAAAATATGTATAAAAAAAAAAAAAAAAAAAAAGTAAAGTAATGCCTTTCGTATTTAATCATCGTGACGTTATTCGTACAATGCAAACCATGCAAAAAAATACTTTCGATTCGTCGCCATGTTTTTTTTTTGTTCTTCTTCTTCTTCTTTTTCTTCTTCTCCTTCTTCTTCTTTTTTTTTTTTTTTAATTACATATATACGTAAAAATAAAAACGTATGACGTTATATAGATAAAGGCACATAGTTTCTAATAATAGTATAATTGATCGCAAAAAAATACTATCTTGATATTTTCGTAATCCGTAAGGGCGTATGTTATTATTCATTCGTTTAATGCACGATCAAAGGTTGAATAATAATACGTGGACGAGAATCGCATCAGGACATAGATTATTTATATCTCGTGTCGTAAGAATATAACGATAACGAGATTAAATGTGGTTAGCAACGATTTTCGTCCACTCGGCTAATAATAATGATTATTATTATTAGAAAAGCTGTTAAGTTGCGACCGTTTAGGATTAAACAACGTTAACAGCAATTTGGCGTTAGGACGTACGTATACGCATGTACGTACGCACGCACGCACGACAAATGCACTATTTTGTTAATCACGTAAGCCGAATTTCTTAAACTCTTACCTTGCTTGAAACTTTCGCTCCCTTGTCTACTATGCGGCCGCGCGAACGTTTCCTCCGAGGCTAAAATATATAAAAAATAATATTTATAAGTTTGATATGTTCAAATATTTCTTCTTATTATAGAATAAAAATAACGTATTGAGTTGTTTGAAAAGTAATTTCGTTTTTCTTTTGTGAAAATGAAGACAATTTTCGCTTCGAGATTAAACCTAGACCTTTCAATCAAGTTGGCACATAAATAGTTAAATTTTATAAATTTAACCTCTCACCCCGAATCTTACGTGTTGTTATTTGCCGGTTTGCATCAACTAATGCCTTTATTGTATCAAGAAAAAACGAAATTACTTTACGAACAACCCAATATTATTATAGAAATTATTTATACAATAGATAAAATGACACTAACCTTGCGCAGAAGTACTGGGCGTTGGTTCTGGTTCTCTTTTAACTCTAGGCGTTAACGATTCATGGGTCTCTGTACCATTTTCCGTAGGTTCGTCCTTTCTCGAGGATGACAACGAACTGGCAGCCAAATTGGCCGCCGCCGAGGCCGAATTACCGATGTTGTTGCTGTTGACATTGTTACCGGTCGAAGAACCACTCCTATTATTACCAGTAGTCTCACTCTGGAAATCTATGCCCATTTTCATCTCCATCATCTCGGGTGAACCTTGTACAAGATCGGTACTCGAGCAAGATTGTAGATCTTGTCCGGTACTAGCCTCGCCAATTGGTGTGTCCGAGGAGCCGCTTAACTTCCTCGGCCTACCCCTTTTCCTCTTTGGCGCTGTTAACGCTGAACCAAGTAACGGATGGCTCGACATATGATGGAACCTCTTTTGAGATACATGATGGTGAGGTCCAATTTGGTTTATTCGGTGAAGGTTCGGAGGTGGTGGAGGTACTGTGTTTTGATTGCCAAGAAGTGATGACGTGATGCTGGGCAAGTCGCATTTGTCCTCGTTCACTTCTGTCAGGCCCTTTATCCTTAAAGATTCCGCAACCCTCAGGAAGGCTGTTAGCCTATCCTGATCGACGCTCACTTCACCGCGATACATGAAGTCTAGAAGACTTCTCATGTCTACGTATGGGACGTCCTTTAAAATGACTATCGGGTGCTTATCGGGATGACCAACGAATAGGGCCTGAAAATGATATACGTCATTTTAAATCTCATTAACTTTTCTTCATTTACATTTTTCTATTTAAATCTTAATTTGAATTTCTTGGGTCTTACCTGAAAGTAAGGACTGCACGCCGATAAGACCATTTTATGGGCCCTAAGCAACTGACCCTCGACGGCCAGTGTAACGTCAACGAAAGATTCGTCATGAAGCAATTGATCAAAAACGGAAAGTAAATTGCTCTGATGGTTGTTCCAGCGCAGACAAAATCTCTGCGACGCCATCGCTTCGCTTCTCAGGTCCGCCAGGCTACCGTTAATATCCGCTAACATCAGACCTGGTGTTAATTTTTGTTCTTATGTCGCTTGCTGCTGCTGCTGCGCTGCCGCCGGCGCTGCTGCTGCTGCTACTACTATCGTTGCTTTTGCTATAGCTGCTGCTGCTAATCTGCTGGTGCTACTACCACCTCGTCGCCGATTATTCTCGCCTTCCCTGACGAAGGCACTCACTCTTTCTCTCACTCGTATATGTATTCTTTTCTTCATCGGCCACGATATATCATGCCTTATCCCCTCGCGACCTGAAATATATAACAAATTAACCTTTGACATATGAAATAAGGCCCTAAGGACAAAAACAACATTTCTAACGAATAATGATTAATCCTGACTATTTTAAAAAGTAACTATTGAATTTTTCAACGGGTTTAACGTACTCCAACGTTACATAACTCAGCCTACTTTTCTTATCGTCACCTTGGAAGGAACCCAAACGACGAATAGACCGTCAACGTATGTGTGTCTCTGTCGCTTATAGACGCTCGTTCTACTACTGATTTACCCTATTTTACAAATTAAGTATTACTCCTTGATACTTCAGATGGAATGTTGAGGACACTTAACGTAACGCATATCAAAATGAACGGATGAAAAACAAAATACTTTTTTTTCGTTTAGTTTTTATCATTCTTTCCATTTTTTTGTGTGTGTGCTGTAATCAGCCAGCAAGTCCTCCTCTTTCTATATACACATGAAACGACGATAGCGACTGCGTGCATAATTATGCGCGTAAGCCCCCGAGGAGACGACGATGTGTACGAGGTATGAACGTGGGTGTACGACCCTGGAAAACGTAGGCAGAGCGAATAGGCGACTCGCTCGGTTCGTGCCTTTTATGTAATTCTCTCCTCACCCCTTCACCGACCCAATCATGGTCACGTATGTAACGTTCGTTCCGCCAAGACTGCGAAGGCGTGGCGCAAAGGATGACTTTCTATGATCCTCTCGAGAGACAATTTTCAAAAAAAAAATAAATAAAAAAATACGCGCCATTTTTAAATACAACTAACAAACATATTTATAAATAAGCAAACTCTTGAAAAATCCTAATATTCCAGACTTTATCTTTACAAATTGGGATCGTTTATTGATATGAGAACGCAAATCATGCATAACCTCAATAATCGAACGTATTACAAACAATTTAGGTTAGTTTCTTCACCTCTTCATTGATATTCTTATGGGATGACACGATGGGTACACTTTATGCATCTGTTATACATATCTATCGAAGAAAACAACACCCTTTCTGTTGATGTCTATCGTACGGAGACATCAAACGGGGATTTACGAGAAAAAAAAAGAGTACTAGGCTAGGTAAATAAAATTCCCTTCAGGTGGAAGAGTCGAAGAAAGTATATACAATCCTCGGATGAACGGTAAATAGAAAGAAGAGAAACGGTATGCTTGACGCCATATTTAAAAAGATCAGCTTCAGAGTCACGTGAGCATGATAGATATCTTTTGAAATTCCGTTATGTGACTCCAAAAAAAAAAAAAGAAAAAAAAAGAAAAGAATAAAATAGTCGGTTTAAAATGCAGTAGGGAAGAAAACGACAAAGCAGCAGCACGAAGAAGACTAGAAATCCACATACGATGACGTTATACCCAAGGACTGACGACACAACACAACAGATAGAAGAGGAGAGGAGGAGAACAAGAGGTGGAATAGAAAAGGAAGGAAGAACTAACGTAAGTTGGATAGCACCTTTTTAGACAGCAACCAACAACAGAAGTACCAATAAGAAAGAAGGAGCTGACGAAACATAAGAGACGCGAAGGAGGTCAGCAGAGTGAATCAATAGCATCTTTTTTTTTTTTTACGCATATTCGGATATCGATCAGCCCAGGCAGGCAGCATTTAACTGATTTTACCCGTATCTATGGATGCATATTCTCCTGCGCATACATCTATGCGCAAAAGGATTCCTATGCTCGCGCACGCACACACTACTCGCTGCTGCTAACTAGCAATGTGTGTTATGTGTATGTGTGTGACCTTAAATATGCAACCTTGAACGACCTTGTTGGTTCCATGATTTTCACGGTGAATAACATATCGCAATCCATCACCCCCTTACTCCTTCTATCAAACAATATGCTAACTTTTTTTTACATTAACTAGGAAAGGATGACTTAATCTTATCATTTATTCCCTATTCAACAATTCTAATTTTCACTAGGTTATTCATTCGAACGATAATGTTTAAATAAGTTGCACATCGTTGCAACGACGATATTACAGCGAGGAATGAACGAAGGCCATTTGTTACGAGTACAAACAACAAATGTTCAACATATATTCTACGGAAGTGTACAATGTAACCAGGTGCTCTTCTATTTCTTTTTTTCTAACACTCCTATTCCCTCTCTCTCTCTCTCTCTCTCTCTCTCTCTTTCTAATTAGTTTATTCACTTTACTTCTACATCTCTAACGCGAATTAATTCACCAAAGTTTTTATATTACTGATGTGTTTTTGCAAGAGGGTTTTTACAACATTGGCAATATCAGCAAATTCCAACGTTTGCACATTCATCACCATTGGCTAACGAAATAATCATTTCCAGGAAAATAAATATACGCTCGTATATCGAAAACGGAAAATAAAAAAAAAATAACAGGGGAAAAAACAAAACTCTTCTTGATATGGGAGGGGGAGGATTCAAGAAACAATCGACTAACTTCCTCTTCGATTATACACCGAAGGAATAAAACAGGAACCAATAATCTCGAGAGTGAGTCTCTCTCTCTCTCTCTCTCTCTCTCTCTCTCTCTCTCTCTTCGTAGTGGAGCTTAACATTTTACGTAGGCGGGAATTAGGGGCGCGGTATGCGGTTTTCCTGCTCTTACAACACACGCACACACAATGTAACGTTTTAACAAGCAATATATGCTCGTGCGGCCTACGACGATACAAGATTTTCTCTTCCAATGAAATCGTCACTATTTAAAAAAAAAAAAAAAAAAACAAAGGAATTAACTATTTTCTATTTTGATAAACACAAATAATAGGGAAGGAATGAAATGTAAATAAAATATTTTATCATTGGAGCACTCCCTGAAAAAATAAAAATAAAATAAAAATAAGAAAAGAATAGGAAGGGTATATATTTTTGTTTTCTAATAGTAGGAGGGAGGAAAATAAAGTTTCTTTTTCTGTGTAGAGAAGTATAATAGTAGTAGTAGTTTTATAGCAAGAAGAACGAGCGCATGGCACGAGAATCCTGTTGCTTGCACGACGCACGTGCACCGTGTGTGTTTCTCTCTTTCTCTCTTACACGTTCTCATGCGCGCATGCGCACCATGCTCAAGTCCGAACTCTATATCGTGGATACATGTGTATGTGTATGCATGTGCATAGTATATGATATGCGTATGTGATATATATATATATATAATACGTGGATGTCGAGTTGCGTATGCGTGAGACTCACTCCTCTCACGGCCACCGCGCTTGTTACGTAATCGACACCAGCAGCGGCAGAGTCACGCTGAGAGAAAGAGAAGGAGGAAAAGGAGGAGGGAGGTGAGGATAGGAGGGACAGGAAAATGAGAGAAAGAGAGGACTCGTAGAAACAACGGTGGACAACGCGACAATCTTGCTTGCTATGTGCTGCTACCACTGCTAAAGCTGAATACTACTTCTGTTTCGTGTACTGTGTTACTGTTTGCTACTATTGCTACTGTTGTTATTATTTTACTACTAGAGTGTACTTCTAACTAAACTCTCTCTATAAACTTCTACTCTTGTTTTCTCACTCACTCTCTCTCTCTCTCTCTACAACCCTCGTTTATTCTCTTCGACAATTTAAGATTTTCCCAATCGTCCTCTCCTAACATTATCATCCTTCTCTCTCTTACTACGTCATCAACTTCCGCATATACTTGAGAAATTGTACTCTGTGACTGACTGATTATTCCTATACTACCAAACACACAACATGTCGTGTTAGTACCAACCACAACCACCACCTCTTGCAACCATTTCCAATACGCGGCCACATCATCATCATTTATCATAAACGTGGATTTACGTATATTCGACTTTGAACTTATCCCATTATGGAAATTCATTTTGTTTATTATATTGTTACAGATTAAACACAACACGTTATTTTCATAATAATATGTAACTTTGAGTTTTGTTAAGTTAACATTAACTTTTTATAAATGCAATTTTTTCTATTAACGAACCTTACCATGAATGTTTAACATTAGATATACCAGACCAGTCATTTTGACTAGTCGGACCATTTTAATTCAAAATTTCTACTTCATGTAACATTTGAGTTCTGTAAATAATTAACCGTTTTGTCATTTAAAAATGTCTATAAATTCATTTATTTATTAAAATTATTATTGTTAAACATTTTTTGTTATTTTTTAAGATTAAATAAAGACTGGAAGTCTCATGAAGCATGTTTTTTCTATACATCAGTCATTTTGACTAGTGTGGTAGAAATAGATATACTGAAAATGGTGGTTATATCTTGTGTTAAAACGTTGAACGCCACACGAATTCTTAGGGAAATTCCCGTCAGGCCACAGGTTTTACTTTGTATTGAAAAAATAGTTGAGCGTCAGGCACAAATGCCTGACATGGCCTAAACGTAAAGTCTAATGTCAGCCACCGATGACTGACGTAGCGCTCAACAACGTTTTAAATAGTTCATTTTGTATTATCAGATGTACAATCAGATTTTGTAAATAAAACTTTTTAGATAAATTAGACAATTTTACAAATGACTTTTCTTTCTTGTTCAGTTATTGTCAAGTTAAAGATAAAGATATATATATATAAAAGGTTATGACGCGTATTGTGGGTATCTCCCGAAGTATTTTTTTGCTGAATCATCGTACAAGGATGATGAAGTCGACAGTAGTTGTTAGAAATTTTAACTGAAAATCCTAATAACAACACGCCAACAACAACAGAGTTAGACGTAATATGACGTCACTGGACGATAGTCCATATTTTTTTCTTTTTGTTATTCTTTTTTTATTCCCACGAATAGAGTCATGGATCAGTCGATAATGAAGAAAAGGATTTTGATGAAAGTATGGGAGATTTGTTTGATAGAACAAATACTATTTTACCGATAGACAAATCTTATCGACTGTACAGACACACACACACACATGCATACATATACAAATGTTTATGTAGAGATTGTTATATATTATTTACTATTTAATTTCTATGAACTTTTACCTAAGACCCTTGATAAACGAACTAAATAAAAATGACTAAAAGTCTGATCAAAGTACGGAAAAAGTAAATATGATATGAAATGAGAAAAAACGTGGGAAAAAAGAAGATGAAGAAGAAAATGAGAGGAACAAAAAAAAAACAGAAATAATATTAGATGAAATCAATAAATATATGTATCCAAACAGAATTGATACGATGAATGATTTACCACACATAGGAGAGACACGAACAGAAACACGCGCTCGCGCACACAAACATCTCACACGTACACTTGGATCCTCGAAAACAGGGTTGCACCATCACGCGATTGACCGAATTTTAGGTTCGAGTTTAAAGGCAATTGAGAACGTTGTGCAAGAGATAGAAAAAAAAAGAATAAAAAAAAAAAAAAAAAATAAGGAAGATATTATAACTGAGCCAGTATAAACTCAATGATAATATAAAGATAATATAGTTGCGATGTTAAGAAAATAATATATATAATCTTACAAGCGAAATATAAATCTTAACTTCTCACAAAAGTATTTACCGTTTATCACGTCTCGTGGATTCCTCGAACTGCTAGGAAGAGCTAATGAAGAATAAGAAGAAAAAGAAAAAGAAAAAGAAAAAGAAGAATAAGTTTATTCCTCGATAGATCTCAAACTATACTTTTACCGCGACTGCCATTCGGTTCGTATACGTTTTTATATATCATCGACGTGACTATCGAGTGGAAAATTTCAATAAAATCCCTGGACTTCGTCAGAGAAAGAAAAAGAGAGGGAAAAAGAGGGAAAGAGAGAGAGAGAGAGAAGGCATCGATAATAATCGAAGGTCGAACAATATATGTATTTACACGTATCGAGGGTAGTTGGGTATTGAACAACACAACCTTCTCTCTTTCTCTTAATATTTACGAACCGATCGATACAAGGCGAAATTTTAGAGAAACGTGCCCTAAAAAAAAAAAAAAAAAGAAACAAAATGTTTTTTTAATTTTGTGAGATAATTTTTTTGTATTCTCATTCATTGATTCCAAATACGTATTATTATTATTATTATTATTATTATTATTATTATTAATTTATTTTTCATAAAATGTCGATGTGATGACACAGGATAACATTTGTAATTACGATATTAAATTTAATATTGAATCAATTTCTTTTTCGTAATTTTTTTTTTTATAATATTAATTATACTACAATTATTATTATTATTATTATTAATTTATTTTTCATGTGAAATGTGACAGGATACATTTGTAAATTCTACAAATGCGTTAGTAATTACGATATTAGATTTAATATTAAATGAATTTCTTTTTTTTTTTCATAATTTATTTTATAACAATAATAATAATAATTGTAGTATAATTATTGACATAAATAATAATTTTTATTATCTAGGAACAAATAGAAATCAATAATAAAATAATTTACGTGAATTTAAATGAGAAATAATTCGAAAGAAAAATTCTACGAGAATTCAAGATGGCGTCGTCTACGATGGTGCTACTTTTTCAACTCCTTCGTCTTTCTTCTAATCTCTTAGAATATATCT
>NW_015148977.1:2154025-2172129 GCF_001465965.1 Polistes dominula
TTGTAAATAGTTTCATCCTATGTATGCAAAAGATACGAGGGTGACCAAAAATATATAAAATATTTTATATTTCAAAGCTAGTATATTGGCAAATAACAGAGTTAGAAAAGTATAAGTAGGATTGATGAAATATGAAAGAAGGTAAGAAGAAAATGAAAAATACCGCGAAATTCAAAAACTTAGTTAATATTTAAATTCTTTTACATGTTCCGGAACGCGCTCTTTTAGCGACCCTCGGGAAATACGATTCTGCGCATACGCATTGGACACTTAAGAAGAGGAGGCGCGCACTGACACGCACGAGTGCGTGCACTCATCGACAGGTCAGGTCGGCCATTTTCTTTCCGTCAGCCTGTAACCCATCTCCCTCCCTTTGCTTCTCAACTACTCGTTTCCCTTCTCCACTAATACCAGACATATACTAGTCCACACCACCACCACCAACCACCAACCACCACCACTACTTACTACTATTACTTCACCACCGCCACCACCACCATCACCTCCTACTTCCCCTATCAACTCCTTCTCCTCCTCCTCCCCCTCTTCGCCCTCTCGCAACGACCACTACCCTTCCGGCGACGCGACGACGACATTCAGCCTCATACCACGTTCACATTGGCGTCCACCCTGCTTTTTTTTTTCCCCACCGAAGGTTCGAGAAGAGCAACGAAGCCGATTTTTGTCGACCAATCACGAACGATCTTTGATAGGCAACTACAACGACAAAGCTTCACTCATCCAATGGAATTTCAAAACATTTCCCTTTTTATTCGATCACTAACTCATATATCTAGTTTCTCTCGGATGTCGTTACAACTATGAAGTTCTCGTACTTGTATACATGTTCTTTTCTTTAAAATATTGTTGAAATCAAAACGATACAATGTTGTTAGGATATACGATCCAAGTAACAACAACTTCTTCGACCCACTATCAAACAGCACCCACCTACCAACAACCACCACCACCACCACCACCACCACCACACTAAACCACCACTATCTTTGCAATACGACTAAGAGTCGTGTAATATTGTGCTAATATCTTATCGGTAATCCCCTTATTGCTTGAATGTACGTTCGAGTTTAGTAAATATATATGTTCCTATAAATGGCAATGTGTTGGATGAGTTTCTCTGTATAAAAAGAGAAAGAAAGACCGTTATATCCTGTAAACAATGTTTCAAAAAGCATCAAGATATTCTGAGAAAGTCCAGGGAACTTATTCGAACGTGAATCATTCTCTTCCTCTATCTTTCTCTCTTTTCTAACATCCTCCTAATTTCCCGAGCAAATTTTTTTTTTTGTTAAGGCAGCACACGGAAGACACACACAACGTTTTATGTGTTAGTACGAATGCACCGTGTGAACCATCATTCGCTCGATGTTGTATTAATGCGGGTGTGTTATTAACGGAGAAAGAATCAAACGGTTTATATAGTTGGTAGCATTGAAAGAGAAAAAGAGAGAGAGAGAGAGAAACAGATTTCTGTGTGTGAGCGCGCGCGTGGTGCGCGCGTCTGATTCCATCAGGGCTACCCTCCTCTTACTACACACACCACTTTACTGGCTGTTACTACTATTCTCGACAGTGTCTGTCTTCTTATTCTCCTTACTGCTATTATTTTCCTTGAGAGAGGTTAATTAACGACGAATCGAGAGAGTCTACACATATCCTTGGGAAATGAATATGTTCCTAGTGTAAATTATGAGATATGTGTGTAATATGCAATTTATAAACATACATATATATCTATATATATAAGTAAATTTATAATAGAGGAAAAGGGGTATTTACGAAAATTCTTTAAATGGGAATATATCGAATGAGATAATATAGAAACGCGTAGTATCAAAATGAAGGCGTATCGTCGACACCAAACCTTCTCTTTGCTACGTTAATCGAAGGTCGTTCCATTCCGTTCCGAATGATCACCACCGTGGTTCGATTTAGAAAGAAACTTGGAAAGCAAGTAGGTCGGGGATTGAGAAAAATAATGGCAAGAGGATACATTAAAGAATAATACTTAGTTGGCCCTATCTATCTATCATTATCCCCATACTGTATACATTATAAAGGGACAGCCCAAAAGATAAGGGTAAAGTATCATTTAAATGCCGTTGTTTAGTCGTTTTAAATTACACTTTTAATTACCGTCATTTACGGTATTCTTACTAACGGAATCCCATCCGTCCACCACCATTGGCCATTAAAAAACGACTACCCGATCGTTGGAAGAATGAGAAACACGATTTTGGTGTACCTTTAACGGTATATTCAAACAAAACGAATACCTAAACACATATCTTTGATGAAAAAAAAAAAAAAGTACAAATCGCTGTTGGAGACTGATATTCGACGAAAGGATAAAATCAGATTATATAGATCTGTACATTGCACATAGAGTTGTAAACTCGTATATTCTTGCAAACATGCAGTTGTAGAAGCTTGCACGCACAATAAAACGAAATTTCGTGGTGGGGATAGTATGCATCGTCATCGCCGTTAGACGAGGCGCGCGCTTAGAATGATCGTCAACACGTATGTTTTCTCGCATTTTATGTTCTACCACGTATACATTGGGTACCTCGATCAAAAAAGAAAAAATACGTATACATATATACAGAAAATCTAATAGTAAAACTCACCTAAAAAAAAAAAAAAAAAACAACATGTATGGAAAATAATCCTAATAATGCTAAGTTATCTAATTATTGGAGAAACAGGAACTCGCCAACAAACCTATCATAGTTTTCTACACACACAGTCAGAGACCTTAGGAATAGACGAGGAACGATGGTAAGTAGAGGAGAAGCCTCACCTCTTTTAACACCAGACTCTCCGTTGTGTGGCGCTGTGATCGTCAACTGCGCTTTTTTACAAAACGTGATCCACAAAAAGTTGATGTGCTGTTTTTGAATTTCGCGCGTTAATGAATGAACGAGGTCACGTGGCTATCTCTTAGAAAGCGGTAATTTTAAATATGTCCGATTTTTTGGTGATAATTTAAAAGTGTAAAACAACCACTTCAACTACACAATATAATCTTTTAGTAAAGTGAAGGATGAACTTTCTCGAGGGCACCTTGTTACCCATCATGGTTACCGTATCACAATCGACGCGTTGCAACCCCTTTCACGGGTACCGCGATAAAATCGTTACGCTTCCTTTAAGCGGGAACCCGCAGAAAAGCCCGCAACATTAGCATTCTTTGAAATCACATATGTGAATGTGTACGTATGCAATATACATGTACATGTACATGTATATGTATATGTTCGCATGTAATTGAAGAATAAAATCACGAAAATAAAGTAATGAATAGAAAAGGAAAAAGAGAAAGAATAAAATGAATTTAACAAACTCCCTCTTTGAAATCTTCCTTATTTCCATTTTTTTCCGCTTGCAATTATACCGCCCTTTGACCACGTATAACGCACGTGTAACATCCTTATTTAAATTAATGTTAATCTCAATTCGATTGGATAAGAAAAACTCAACTAATTTAAATATAGTATAATGAATCTTTCATTATTCAGATTGAAAATAGAAGAAAATATAAATTACAGGAAACCTAGTCAAAAGTCACGCAGTTTTATGAAAGTCACGTTTATGTCAAATTAACATTGTTGGGGCATATAATAAAAGTATTCTCTCTCTCTCTCTCTCTCTTTTGAATAT
This sequence comes from Polistes dominula, assembly GCF_001465965.1. Next base: position 2,157,710 of record NW_015148977.1, read on the forward strand.
AAACCACATATTTTTTTAAATTTGGAAAAAAAACACAATATAATTATGTAAAAAATGACGTGCATACCATTGGCTTTGAAATCGAGAAGGTACACGTTTTATTTTACCACCATGCTACCACACCACTGTTTTACCGCAGTCCTGTCAAATTGCTGAGTACCGCTAAGGTATGTAATGCATAACGGTGCGATACAAGTTTGAACAATTTTTATTGTTACCGTGTAAGAAAGAGAGAGTTCAATGCAAGAATTAGAGCTCTCTAATTGTCCATTAGAGTTAAGACAAATGACGTATTCATTAGAAACAAAAAGAAACCTTGATACTGCAAGATTACGTTTCTCATAATGTCTAATCAATAAAAATTGATACTTGCATATAGGTTAGAATAAACTTAATTCGAAAGAAAACTTATTAAAATTGATCTTCTTATCGTGATAATAATAAATTCGAAAGTTTCAAAGCCATTAATGATACACGTGCGTATCGAGACCGTTGGGATATTTACATAAGATCATTCATTAAGAATAATGGCGAATATAAAGTACAATTATCAAGGATGTGAAAGAAAAAAAAAGAAAAAAGAGAAAGACGAGAATTCCATGAAGATACGTGAGATTTAATATTTTTGTCCAAACACCACCACGTGGTTACTATAGGATTACTTTTTTCCTTATGCGTAGGTAGACCCGCGCGTCCCTTTTTTTAAACTCTTTAAAAATAACTACACTGATTATAAATAATATATAAAATCAAGTTTTAACTTGATGAATTATTAAACAAGTAAAGAAATTCTAAATGGTGTGAAAGCGTGTGCAACAACACCACCACCACCACGGACGGGATGGTACGCAATTATTGAAATGTGGAGCAAATCTAATCTATTACGACGTGCGTCTTGTACTTTGGTAGGGTAGAATAACTCGTACGAAGCCATGTCTGATCACCACGCGGTCGCGTATATACTTATTTGTCGTATCTATGAAAGATAAGGTGAAATCCCTCTTAAAGATAACCAATATTCTCAAGAATTGAGACGATGAGAGAGAATTGTCTCCTTATTCTTCATCTCTTTTTCTTTCTTTTTTTTTTTTGCTTTTCATGCTCTATTTCAAATGCTCCGTTTGAATTATTTGAAAAGCTAAGTCATCATTGACATTAGGAAAACAATACGCGTTAAGGAAAAGCAAATAATTCGAAATTGGAGTAAAGAAAAATAAGAAAGTCAATAAAAAAAAAATGTATCAAAAAGAAATAAGTAAATATGTAAATAAGATTATTCCGAAAAGATAGTAGAAAAGGGGAGAAAGCAAAAATCAAAGTATCGAGATTCCCTAGACGAACCACGCCTTCAATAACAAAATACACGTCCTCGCTACTTTTATAGTAGACGCTATCGAGGGTTTGGACTCACCATCCTCCTAACTAACATTTTCCTCTTTCTCCTCCTCCATCTCCTTCTCTCATCCTCCTCCTTTATATCAGCATAGAGAGATATGTATATATATATACACAGATTTATACACACATTATTACACACATATACACACTTTTCTCCCTTTCTCCTACGCCCCAGATGTGAACGGTCGTTACACGTTGCAAACACGCGCGATCATCCATCATCCGATTATTCAGAATTTGTAATTTCCGATGGTCAAAAAGGAAAATAAAATAGAAAGAGTGAGAGAGAGAGAGAGAGAGAGAGGGAGGGAGTGTCGAAGATAAATAGAGAAAACGAAAGAGAGAAAGAGAGAGAGAAATAGAGAAAAAGAAAGGGAACGGGAGGGACGTCAAGACTACATACCTTCTTTCTCAGCTGCCTTTTTGGCTCACTTTTTCGTCCGTCCATCACAAACGAATAACACTTTAATTATCGTCGTCGTTATTAACGACATCCTCATATTGGCACATATCACACAACTTTAAATTTGATTTTCTTTTTTGTTTTTTGTCCTTTTCTTATCCTTATTTCATCACACAATAACAAACATTCAGGGCATAACTTTCAGAAGACAAGCCAGGATATGCGCGGTGGTTAAAACGGCACGAAAAGAGACGACCAACGATGAAGATTCGTAGTCGACTCACCTGTTATGGACGGTGTGGTGATGATATGGTGTTAGTGGTGGTAGTGGTAGCGGTGGTAGTGGTAACGGTGGTAGTGTAGTGGTGGTGGCGGTGGTGGTGGTGATGATGATGGTGGTAGGGGTATATGAGGAAAGCGCTAGAAGGATATAAGAAGATGGACGGATAGTGAGGAAACCGCGTGGCACAATGTTTTTTCTCTCTTTCTTATAATGAGTAAATGCGTAATCCAGGAAAAGGGTAGCAGCAAATAAGAAATATAAAAAGAGTGAGAAAGAGAGATATATAAGGATAGAGAGGGAGAAATAGAAAAGCGCGACAACAACGTTCTCCCACGAAGGAAGACTCCAACCACGAGCTGAACACTAGCAAGCGTGTGTGGCTCAATGAACACTAGAGGGAGGATGGACGACGGACGGGTGAGCGGGTTCAAAAAAGGGGAGGGAAGGCGAAATGACGAAGACGGCGACGACGACGACGACGACGACACGATTTCACTCGAATCCTTCCGACTCAACACGATTTTATTCGACTTTACTTCGGTGCAATTCGGTATTATTCGTACAGATTCGGTTCCGTTCGGCGGCTCAACTCGAAAAGAGTCGAAGGAAGTCGAAGAGAGGCAAGCAAGCAAGGCTCACTGGACACCCCGGGGCGTATCGGCGCCTATGGACGGTACTATCTACCAACCGTGCCACACCGTACGATGCCGTGCGTGCGTGCATGCGTTTCTGCTGCTCACTGCCTGCTGAGTGTATGTTATGTATATTTTACTCTTTCTTTCTTTCTTTCTCTCTCTCTCTCTCTCTCGTTTTCTCTGTGTATGTGTTATATGACGGAAGGACGATTGAGGGAGGGAGAAATAGCGATAAGGGGACGAAAAGAGAGCGGGCAGAGGAAAAGATTTACGCAACCCTCTCTTGGTACCGAGTGAAAATCCACGTCGATGCACGTTGCTGTCGATGCGCCTCGATAAGCCACGTAGTACCCTTTCCCTCTCCCTCTCTTTTTCTTTCTCGCGCCCGCCTTGACTCGTTCAATGATCCTTTTCTAAGAAGCGCGAAACTAACCTCTTTTCCGCCCTGTGCTTACGCTCTCTTTTCTTCTCTTTTCCCCTTCTACTTTTTAGCAGAACGCCCTCTCTCTTTTTCTCAATCCTTTCCTCTTTCTCTATCTCTTTTACATCCCCTTACCCCGCAACAATCTCCTTCATCCTACTACCACTTTCCTTTCCTCTCAAGATTAACCCTTTGGAGTGCCACGCGCGATCGCGCAAACGAGGAGCGCGCATGCGTATATGTCGACGAATATAAGCGAGGTTGGCAGAACGAAGGTAGACTCGTAGAATTGTAAGAAAATAGCATCCTGTTCGACTGTGCCATAGAGAGAGGGATAGAGAGAGGGATAGGGAGAGGGAAAGAGTGAGCGAGCTGGACGAAAAGGGAGGTGGAGGAGAGGAATGGTGGAAACTACTTCGAACAGAAGGGGAGGGGGTAAAAGTAGGGCGAAAAAGGGATGAAGCGGCAAGGAGACGTCCGATCGTGTCTCGCCCCCTACAAGAAAGATAGGAGAAAGAAAGAGAGCGAAAGAAAAAGAGAGAAAGAGAGCAAAGTATCGATTCGGCTAGGAAGGATTGTCGTCCGATGGCAACGACCCTCTCGATCGTAGCCAAGTCGAAAGCGCGAGTTGATGTATTTTTCAGCATATCGACACCGCCCGGTTATTCCCGATGACACCCGAACGAACGACGATCCGACGTTGTCGTCGTCGTCGTTGCTGTCGCGGTGGCATTTCGCTTCTTTTTCGAGGAATCCGTTGTTATTACACGGCTCACCGTATTTGTAAGGTTTGTAGGAATGCACGCGTCGAACGATGAAGGTACGTCGACTTACCTTGGCATCCTCGTGATGCACTCGATTCGACGACGACGACGACGGCGGCGATGACGACGACGACGACGACGACGACGACGACGACGGGGTTGAGAGCCTCTCCACCGAGGACGTGCGACTTGGCCCGTGCAGCGCTAGGACGCCATGTCAGCAAGTCGAGGCGCGGACTCGGGGCAGATACGCGCACGACGCGCACACAGGCGCAAGCGCGCGCCCGCGCGTCCACCGATAGGGAGTACCAGCAGGGAGGAGAAAGACTGTGCTAGAGAGAGAGAGAGAGAGAGAGAGAGAGGGATTGAGGGAACGAGAGAGAAAGAAAGAAAGAGAGAGACGGTCCGTCTACCGGACCGACAAATGGACAGAGAGGGAGAAACCCACACACATACCACCTAATCGACCAACCCGGTACGCGCCTCCCGTGCTGGGGAATTCCTGCTGCGCCACCGAACGGCCGTCACGGAACCTCGCCTACGCCCGCATAGCGCCACGGCCGTGCCTTCCGTTCTTGGTACCCTTCACTGCTTTTACCTCGTCCTCGTCATCCTAGTCGTCGTAATCTTTATCATCGTCGTTCTCTCCTTTGTATTCATCATATTTATCATCATCGTCATTGTTTTCCTAGTCGTCATAATCGCTTAGTCGTGATCGTCATCGTCATACAACTCAAATAACACCCGCCTCCCTCTTGAGCGCCCTCTTTCGAACGACCACCGAAACCAAACGGACGAAGAGAGATTCATAGAAAGGAAGAGAGACAGAGAGGGAGAAAGAGGTACAGAGGTAGAATTGCTGGATATGTTGCTTCTCTCTTTTTCTACCTCTCTCTCTCTCTCACCACCCCACTCCACCCCACTCCACCCTCTCCGACTCGTCGACGCGACGGAGACGGCCCCTCTATACCCCAGACCTCCATCCCTCGTCCTCCCTAACCGCTCTCCATCCTTCATCGTGTCTCTCTCCACCGCACCCTCAATGCCTTCGCGCTATCCTGCGCGCGCGACTACGCGTATCGTCGAGCGACCCCTCTTCCACCACCCACCCTCTCACCTCACGCGGTCTTTCCTCTCTCACGCCACTATTTCCCTCGGCCGTCCCGCTCGACGGACTTGTCTATGTTCTCCTCTTCCTCCCGACTCTATATATGCGTCTTCGCCAACGTCGGCCCCTTTCCTTCGCTCCCTCGCACCCTCGATCGCCCTCCGAAAGGGGCGCTTATTTTCGCCCCTTTGTTCTCACGCTTGTAACCAAACTCCTCCGCTCTTTCGCGCGCTCTCCCCTTCCCTTCTTTCTTTTTCCTCTCCCCTACACTCCCTCCACCTCCTCCACCTTCTTTCGTTCACGTCACCGTACACTCCATTTCATTGCGATATCGTTACCCTTTCGCGGCCGATGTCTTCTTATAAATCCCATGATTTGCTTTTTAAAACGACCGATATCGTTCGAGCTGACCTAGGATCAGTTTATTCTTTGAAAAATCATTTATCTATAATTATATTTCAAACGTTCGAGGTTATGTTCAACGAAGAAGGAGTAAGCACGTGGTTCGCGATGCTTTTATCACGTACGTTATCATTCTACGGTGATATATATCGATTAACTTTATCGCTAATTCTTTATTTCTAAGATCATCCAACAGACACTTGCAATCGTAGGCAAACGTTATTGAATAATTTGTTTTCCATTTAAACTCGATTCACGATCGATCATTCGTTCCAAACGAAATTTGAGCCGTCTCGTTCTACGCTCCGTTTCATCGCGTAGGCATTTATTGTTAGATGACTACGAACATTAGTCAACACAGAAAAATAGAGAAAAAGAGTGAGATGGAAAAGGAAAAAGATTGAGAGAGAGAAAGAGAGAGGGAGAGAGGGAGAGTCTTTGCTAAATTCAGAACGAAACGTAATCGTGTTCAAAAAAGGGGACCGATTATCGTCCTATTGAACTTTTTTTTTAGGAGGGGTCGTAACCCTTATCGTTTATTCCGAGAAGACTCTTCTCCTTCAATAAGTAAACTTTATACCGATATCCTTTCGTAAGAACTTTCATGACGATATCTATTATCGCGTGAAACAAGATAATAACGGGGGCGGGTTAACAAATTTGAAAAAAATGAAAGAAATGATTTTTCTTATAAATCAATTTCTATGGAATAAAAGTTGCTAACTGGTGAAACTAATAAAGTAGGAAGATTTTCATTCTGGTAAGGAAGCGTAAAAAAGAGAAACGAGGAGGAAGAGGGGCAAATAGACACGAGAGAGTAGTAGGCGAGTCCGCTAGTAGGACGCGCGCGCGCGTGCGTACGCACGACACGCGCGTCTGCGCAATGTCCTCTTCGCGGATGCGCTGCTTGCTACCGCATAAACGAGAAAGAAACAGATAGAAAGAACTCTTTTTCGTTTCGAGATCATTTTCTCACTGACATGAGAGAGAATGAAACGTAGGGTATACAATTACCAACTGCATTCGCGTCTACTGGCACAAATGTGCGAGAAAGAAGAGAAATAATACGAAGAATGAAGTTTATCCCCATTACGAATACAACTATAACTAGAAAATAAATTGCTTTTAACTTTTAGAACGACACCTAAAGCTATAAGAGTATTATTATATAATTGTAATACTATATGAAATACAATGTAAATCGTCTTAATTCTTTTTTTTTATTATTTTAAAGAACACCTTTGTGAAAGTATACAACTCTTACCATTCCTACCAGTCTAATCTTTAGGTATTACAAAATCAAACGATTTCCAAAGTTGATAAAGAAAATTATCAAGAAAGAAATATTTCATCAATTAGATTATACGAATTATCTTCTACGTTTGTATATTCATTCTCAGTACACGTGTAGATTGCGTTTTTTTTTTTCGTCACTTTATTGCTAACTAAATCGTAAACAATATAATGCTTAATTACGAAATAAAAGTGATGAAAAATCAAATAGAAATAGAAAGGAGAAATAGAAAGAAGATGTATGTTAGTTTCATATATTTTCAAAGTTTTGCCCTTCTCCATAGTTCCTCTCGTTCCTCCTTAATAATTTGGACAGAAGGAACGCGCGAATCAGTTTGATCTTTCAGTTCGCGGGCACTTTGAATCGTACAGTCGTCGTCGTCGTCGTCGTCGTCGTACTTTCCGTCCCGCTTTCTCCTTTTCCATCAACTCACACTCGGTCTATCCTTGTTGTTGTATCTTGCGACGGATTCACTGTGTTGCTACGTCTGTCGACACCTTGACACCTTTACCCCAACGACACACGCGTGCTCAAATGCGTAGATGAGATTTCGATTATGTAGCATTTCCATTTTCGATCATTCAAAAAATCGATAACTTTAATAATTCCAATTTATTTTTATACACAATTCTAAAAATAAGAAACTAAGGGAAGTTAATGACGTGTTGTATATCTCTTTCGAAATAAAATCCTGAAATTGATAGTTTCGGTTATTACCGATAAGATTACAAAAAAATCTATAATAAAATAGTATTTATCTAAATTGCAAATTAAATACCCCAAAAAAGGTACTTATATACAAATAAGTTTAAACGATGTATAAAAACTAAATAAAGGAAGTAGTATTAACAGCATCGAGGAAGGTGGAAAACGCAGACGGGGGAATGGCTTGGTGCGTTGTCCGGCAGTTTTCACGAGGGGTAGCAAGCCAGCAGCCTCTGGTCTCTCCTCCACCGTGGATGAATTCCCGCATATCATTTCGGTCGACTGATAAAAAGACTTGGAAGCTGGCTCGTCGCAATGGACGACGAGGCGTATACGGACAAAAAAGCCGCTGAGAGGGGAAGAGACTCGGAGGTCGGAACACACATACGTAGATTCACACAAGTGCACATATATACATACAAATATAGCATAGATAGACACACATGTATCACGCAGTAGATACACACAAGCGCAGAGAAGGCAAAAGGGGAGGGAGACAGAGGGAAAGAGGGAAAGAGGAGGTTGAGGAAGAGGCCGAGAGGGGTTGTGGGGGAGGGGGAGGGAGAGAGAGTGAGCGAGGACGAACCGAGCAAGCAGAGAGCGTAGCTCAAGCTTGGTTGCTAAAGGGGTGTAGAGACGTCAAGAGGGATACGACGCGCTTGCCGTTGGAAGAAGACGGGGCGGAGGGGTGCAGATGTGCACGTAAACGACGTGAATCCGGGTAAAGGGGAGCGTCACCACCATCGCCATCGCCATCGCCATCGCCATCGCCACCGCCACCGCCACTAACAACGCCGTCCTCGCTGCTGTTGCTCTGCCGTCGCGATAATTTGGACTCTCTTCTGACTACTTTTCTCTTTCTATCTATTTCTTTCTATCTATATCTATCTTCCTCTCTCTCTCTCTCTCTCTCTTTCATCGTTGTCGCTCGTGTCCTTCGTTTAGTTTCTAGCGAGCCTCCTCTAGCGTGCTGATTCTAGCTTGACGCTCGTGCGCGCACTCTAAGAAACTCGATGTGCAGTCGTATGCGCCCACTGCCAGGGCTGTATCGTTTTCCTCTACAATGAGTGTTCATTCCTATCTCTTTCTTTCTTACTTTTTAATCTATAAGAATAATATAGGTATAGGTAGGCTTGCTGCAATCTCTTTGGTGGCTAAATAAAAGAAAAAAACCCCCCAAAAAATAGAAAAGAAAAGACATTTTGATAACCGTAATGAACAGTTCCCTTTTATAGTTGAAAATTCGTTAGGATTATCGTACACGCGTGATCACCTATCAAATGATATGGCATTTAGAATAGGATTACGTAAGAGGGTATCACGGTCATATTTAATTCTAAACTTTCCTGGTTTTTCCTTCCTTAGTAAAGTAAAGAGCTCTAAACGTCTTACGTAATGTCGCGAACGTTTTACCACCTGCATTCTACGAGTGTCTTGTTCTGTGAAATTTTTTTTCCTTTTTTTTTTTTTGTCTTTTCCTTTAGTCTTCATACCTTTTTTTTTGTCTTATCATACGTAAGTTCGTAGAAGTAAGGTTGAAAGAACGAAAAGGATTGGAAGTGTCGCGACTCGTGATCCCCGGATCCTCGATGTGGCCCCGAACGGTGGTATCTAGGGAGCTTAGAGATCCAATGGAAGCCAAGTCGCGTAGAAGGGATACTAGAGTAGGAGGTGGCAGTTATGGCGCCTGCCGTTTGCGAGGAAGAAGAAGAAGAAGAAGTGAAGAAGAAAGAGGAGTGAAAAAGAGAAAGAGAGAGAGAGATTGAGTCGAAGAGTACTACACGTGTCGCGGCGGCGGGGTGTTGACCCCAAATAGCTTTTTTAACGTGACGTAACTGAGAAAGGGTTGAGAAATGGCCAAGTGCTTGAGCTCGACGCGAACCGAATGACTTTTCGAACGAACTCTAAGCCAAGCATCTTTGAGAGCTCTTCGTCTTTCCAAATTAGATGATGATACTTCATTCGCGTTATTTGATTTAATAGAAAAAAAAAAAAAAAAAAAAAAAAAAGGAAACATATCTAACGAGTTTTAATCGTTTTATGTTGTAAGATTGACCAAAGAAAAAACAATAAATGAATTAGTTGTTGTTTTCTACTTTTANTGACCAAAGAAAAAACAATAAATGAATTAGTTGTTGTTTTCTACTTTTATATTTTCTTTTGACAAAAAATAAAAAGAAGAAGAAGAAGAAGAAGTAAAATACATCGGAAGAAAACCTGTTTCAAATGAACGTTCGATAAACAAAAACGTTATGAGTGTATATGTATTAAAGTATATGCGTTATGATGGCCTTGTCGGTGGAAGAACATAACACGATGGATTATATTAATGTTTCAGGCGACCATAAGCGATGATGCAGGCCAACGTTCGTTACTACTTATGTAACTTTAGCTTATGTGTACGAATATATATATATATATATATATATATATGTACATCTGTGTAATTTATATTCAACACGATTAATATGTATTTTTAATAAAGATCATTAAAATCAAATCTATACATTTCGTAAAGATAGTAGATATTTGCCCAATACTTTCCTCAAATGTTTCTAACAACCATGTGAGTAAAAAGCTTTCGAGACAACTAATCATACAAATACAAATACAGTTAAGGCTCTTCTCGAACGTAACGATTTCAGAAAGACAAATATCGTAAGGAGGATAAGATAACGTTACCATTCGTGGCCACGTTGGCTCGTACGATATCGTAACGCCTGTCTTCGTTATATACCTAATTAGGACTATTGAAGCGAAGGATAGAATAAGATGTTGTGTAGGGCGAGGCTGTTTCGTCAATTCATCGTCATTGGCTGTATATACCAATCGTTATCATTCTTACATTTCGATATGGCTGACACACGTGTCGCATCTTTTGCACTCATGACCTAAAAAAATAAACACACGAGGAATAGAATTAAATAATGCGTGTATTAAAGGAGAGAAAATATAGAAACCGAAAGTTGTCGTCAGCTTTCTTATTTAATTTCTTTTTTTTTTTTTTTTACATAATATAAAGTCACACACACACATATATATCTGGAAAAAGAAATAGAAATAAAACCAAGACGTTCTTTTATAATAGTGGTAGTAGCAGTAGCACGTGTTTATATCTTATCTAACGAGTTATACTATGAAAGAGAGGCGTGAACGATATTCACTCTTATGACTGTTGCATATGTCGAATAGATGATATTTTCTCTCTGATGTTTTTCTCCAAGCCCTTTCCGAGGTTAAGCAAAGTGTTTTGCCGAGAGGACAAATAGAAAGGGCTAGAAATAGAAAAGCTAGTTTCGAGTCAGCAAGATTTCATCGAGAGTTCTCCTCTTAGTCTTTTACCTCGATAGTCGACTCTGGATGGATGGTAGTAGTCGTCCAGTGTTCAAGGTGGATATCCTTATCCATCGTCCGACCGCAAAGGATATTCCAAGTAACCACGGTTAGAAGGAAATACCATGATAGCCTTTTTTATATTCTCATTTCTATTTTCTGTGAAATTAAAAGTACTTCAAACGTTTTATTTTTTTTTTGTCTTCATATTCTTTTATCCTGGAAATGCTTGGTGTCAGATAAAATAATACATTCATTGTTTTGAATAGAAGAACCTAAAAAATATTTGACATTTTGGAAAAAAAATCTCGAAAGAGAAAAGCGTTCAAGAATTCCTTTGTTCGATAAAAAGAAAAAAAAAAAGTACAGAAAAAAAGTTGGTAACCGTAACTGCGAGTAACGGCGTGCATACCATACTTATACACGTAAGGAAGGGGATGACTGGAAGGGCCATTGCTCCCTGGCCCGAGCTGCCCCGATCTACAGAGTCCAGAAAGGATCCATCCTATCGTTCTGGTGTTCTCTTACGGTATCTGTGAACTATGACACTAATTCTACCTTTGTTCTACAAAAAAAAAAAAAAAAGAAACAATTACGAGTCAAATTTAATGACTTCATTAAAAATGAAAAAAAAGAATGAAAAAAGAATCCCTTTAAATCGGGGCTTAAACTAACAACATCTATCATTGGAAATAGGGATGATTTTGCATCGAGAAAAAACTATACTCATCGCAATAAAATATTTTTCTAATTTTTTTTTTTCTATCTATATATAAATCGAACTATTCACAGGATAATCATGTACGTTGTGTTCTGCTCAGGTTATTATTCAAATGTTCCACATGTGTCCTATAATCGTCCCAAGGCGTTCCGTTATGCTCCCAGAGGCTATATCACACGACATTCCAGATGCGGAGGATCGTGGGGTGGTGTTTACAGCGAGTGCTATCTACTACTTATAATTCTTCTCCCGTACGAGGTATCATTTATTAATATTGAAATCCGCTTGCTCTAGACCTCTCTCTTTTTTAATATCGAACGCGATTAAAAAAAAAAAAAAAAGACTTATTAGAAGTAAACATATCATGCTTGCATAAAAATTGCAAAAAAATCAATCAAAACATTTTCGAGAATAATTTCGAAGTGTATTATTAGAATACACCACCATCCCCCTCCCTCTCTACAATATAGATAGATGGTATTATATCGAATGATCTCGATGTAAAGACAAAAGTAACATCATCAGCCCTTTTCTATTGGACATATCGAGATCCTCTTTTCATCGTCTAAGCGAAACTCGACTTTGCCATGTTTCATAGCCCTTTTGCCTACCTCGACGCACCTTTCTTGCGTCGTCACACGGTACAGACTTTCTATCCCCGGGCTGGCTTTCAACCTCTTTTTCGCTCCTCTCGAGTCTTTCTTCTCCTCCCACTCTTTCTCCCCTTTCTCACTCCCCTCCCCACCCTTTTCTACTCAACTCTCCTCTCTTTCCCTCACAATTCCTCCTGTCCGCTCTCTCTTCTCTTCACTTCTCTCCTCTTTACTCCTTCTACCACCACTCTATTTCCCTCTCTTTCTTTCATTCCTCCTCTTTTTCCTCTTTCTTTCTCTTTCTCGTGACTACTACCCGACCATCTATCCATATAACCTACGTGACTGTCCGCATCCCTGTTCTCTGACTTCTAAGTCTAACCCTAAGTCTAACCCAACCTGAAGGCGCCCTTATAGCCAGACGGCGGCGTCGTCGTCGTCGTGGACGGGGAGGCATACGCATATCCCCACCATGCCATCCCTCGTCGAGGGGTCGTTGATCCCCCAAGGACAACGACCTTGCGTCTGCGGCAGCCAACCGTTCAAACAGTTCTGAGTTCCCGGATTCCTCGATTATCAATATCTTTCACTCCTTGCTTTCCGCCTTCCTTACCCAACACCCACCCCCAACCCCACCTCCAATCCCTCCTCTTTTGGCTTCCTTATCATATCTCTTTCTAACTCTTATATTATCCTTGTCGTCCTTAGTATTTGTTTTATCCTTCAACTTTTTCGTGTTTTGATACCTCCTCAGTTTCAGGATATTGTTTGCTGCTTATCACACCTCTGCTAACGACCTAAAGAAACATGCTGCACGTGTTAGTCAGTAGATCTAACATGGTGGTAGTGGTGGTGGTGGTGGTGGTGGTGGTGGTGGTGATGGTGGTATTCTAAAGAGGAAAAGCACTTAATTCTTCCACGTCGATATCTTTCATTATGTTGATTTAAACTTTCACTCCTTCTTCGATATACTTTCTTTTACTTTATCGTACCTTGGAATCAATTATAGAAACGATTTAATTAGACTTGACATTAGACTAAGAAATTGAATGAATTTAAAGAGTTATTGAATTTCTATAGAATTATAATTATACATGTGCTGCCCTTTGAAAATAGCCCTTTTGAAAATCGTCAGAAAAATTATGAAAAATTCATGCGAATGAACATCGATATACATGACTCGACCCCGACCCGCATAGCCTTTCTACCGTTGTTGTTGTTACCTCTCCTATTCTTTTTCAACACTCGTGAACGCTAACGCTCGTAAAGCTTTCCTACGTTCATCGATCTTCAAGTTGGTTTACGAGCTTGTCTATTTGCCAATACGAATAATATTTTATACAGTATTTTACTTTAATCTGATTACATTCAAATGGCAATCAATTTCTTCCTTTAGGGGTTGTGATTGTTGGGGTGGGTTAGGATTTACAAATGTGGTATTAATAACAATCCTATGAATACCAAAAAATAGAAAAAAACATATTTTTGACATACATGCCTAAAACATCAGGATTTTTCAAGGAATTAATTAAAGTATAATATGTTTCCCCATGAAACATAAAAACAGGACAATAAGTAAATGTATTTTGAAATATTATTAATTTGTTTTTGATGATGGCTTTAGGATATTAAGTAAATGACTATATATATATATATATTAAAGATTTATTATAAATTTATTAAGATAAATATTATTTGATTTTAAGTATATATGCATTTCATATTTGGTATGTCACTTTTTGAAGAAAATATAACTGACGTGGTCATATTGATACGTAGTTTGTAGTTATATAGGTGGGTGGGAATATAGTGGGTGATCATATGCACGAGTCAGAATAGAGTTCTGTCTCTGTACACAAGCGATAGGTCTTCACATATACACCAACGATACGGAACGTGCTACTGTTGACTGTGCGGGCGTGAGTCGAGTACCACCACGGTGACGCAATCTTCGAAGGGAAGGAAGACATCGGCGTTGACCTACTAAAGACACAACTTCTCTTCTTGCGTTCTCTTCTTTTACTGATCTGTCTTTTTCGTATATCAATTCCAAGTAGTACTTATATTTATATATTTTAAATCGTTCAAATAGAAAAAAAAACAAATATTCTTATTACATGTGTGTAGGTATATGTACATATATTCAAGCATTCATTCTTATAGTTTAAAAAAAATTGTATTTACATGAAATACAAAAATAAATTATATTTTTATATGTAGAATATACAAATATATTTTATACTATATAAATATTTATTATAAATATATATAAATTATAAATTTATATAATTTATTTATTATATACAATTATTAATATAATTTTTATTATAATATAATTTTATTTATATTATTATATTATA
>NW_015148977.1:2181797-2198873 GCF_001465965.1 Polistes dominula
TATATATATAACTATATGGGGATAGCTATAATATAACTATAATATAACCATATTACTATAATATAACTATATATATAGTTATAATATATATATATATAATATAACTATAAAGATAGTCTTTCTGTGAATTTGAAATATCTTCCTTACTTCCTAACTTTCGGTTATTTCCTTACTTTTGGTTACTTTCTTACTTCCGGTTACAATTTCTTCGTTCTATTTAGTTTAAAACTTTCGGATGGGATTCTCGAACTCACGCCATTGTGGTGATTATTTTTTTTCATTTAAATTTTATTCAAGGGTTGCGATTTTTAATTGTAAGATACACTTCCATCCTTATCGGTTTTGTGACGAGACAGACAGAGATGGAGAAAGAAATAGAATGGAAATTAAAAATTGTCGTTTATTTTATGCAATGAAATTTTTATTAATCCCAAAATTAGTCAAAATTGATAAAAAGACGTACATTAAATTATTGAAAAAAAAAAAACTTTGAATCATTATTCTAATATAAAAACGAAGTTACCATATTTATTTAATCAATAATTTTCAATTTTCTTATAACGAATTATAAAATTAAAGAATAATATTCAAATATTCGAATGTTTATATACACAATTAACATTCGCTAAATACCACCCTATAGTTTTATTACAATTAATCATTACATACTACCGAGGTAAAAAAAGAAAAATAATAATTATAAAAAAATAATCGTCAATAAAATTGTACGACGAAGAAGTTTGTAAAAATATTAATTTTAATTTTTTTAATGTTATTATGACCAATTTTTTTTGTTCTAATCCCTACAGATAATTAGATTAACTATAAGATAATTTAGAATTGTCATATATACGTATATCTGAAAATAATTTCAATCATTTTTATATTTGTTAATTAAAAAAAAAAAAAAAAATAAAAAAAAATAAAAAAAGAAAATACATCAACGTATTTATACCACATAGAAATTTGTTCTATTATCAAATTTTTGTGATAATTATTAATAAAAAAGTATATTAAAATCTATGATCATAGTAATCGTACTAGATTTGAACTGAGGTTATTTCAATTAGTCAACGAAAATAAACATATTATTTTGAATATAAAAAATAAGATCAAAATGATAATTATAATAAAATGTTCATTTCGATCGTTGACCAATTGGATACAATGCAAATTGCATTATTTTTTATTCTGAGGATTATAAATAAAGGGATGAAATCACAGACATGACGAAAAAAAAAAAGTGAAATTATCAACTCTGAACATTTCTCTAACTACTCGTATTTTCAAAACTTTAGTGTAAACGATAAACGGAGTTGCGATTTTTACCACTTTTTATAATATTTATAATATTTAATATAATCTCGTCCATTTTATTATTAGCTCGTTAAACGACAAACCATTTTCTCTTTTCTTTTTTTTTTTGCGAAACTTTGGTGTGACCTGTGTGTTTATCATCAAAATGATGATAAATAGCAGTAGTTTCGTCTTAATCAAATCATTTCTTATCTTCTAATAATATTTAATATCATTGGTACTATTCAAATTTTTTTTTTTTGTTTTTTTTTTTCGATTTTTGTTGCATTTTGTTGTTGTTCATCTAATAGTTTGAAATCATACAAGTACATCGGTAGATATTACTTCGATATCGTTACTGAGTAAAACGTAATTAGAGTCCTTGTTGACGAGTAATCGATGTTGTTGATTTACTAAAAATGAAGATCCCCTTCTAATAGTTCTCTTTCCTAATTCTATTGCTTCGTGAGTAAACACTACGTTGTTATAGGCCTTGACGAAGACCGCGATTATAGTTATCAAACCGACTAGAATAAACCCGTAAGTTACACAAGGTACTGCGACATCCGCGAATGTTGTCGCCAAGTAAACCCATCTTTTGATCGATGGTGGTAATTCTTCGATACCTTCTTCAAGCCACATTATTGGAAACACTATATCAGGAAAATTCTCGACAACGCCTATATTAGTTTGACGTTCTACTTTTAAATTTAATTGTACTCGTACTTTTCCTTCTAAAGGTATACCAAGTTTCTGAAATCAAAATAAAAACATTTTCATTGTTACTTTTAAATATTTTTGTTTTCTTTTCTTTATTATAATAGAAATAAAATATAACAATTGTTTATCGTATATTTACCGGTTGTATCTTAAAATAACTTTCATGTATTTCTTTGACTGGTTTTAATCCTACGATCGCATCAAGAAGTTTCTTGTCAGCTTGATAGAAATGAGGAAAGGATAAAAAAACTGGTGCAGCTGTAATATATATATATATATATATATATATATATATATATATATATGTATAATAATAATAATACTAATTACATTTAAAATAATTGAAGCTTAATAATTAATTTTTAAATAAAAAAATAAACTTACTGTACTGACAAGGGCTGATATTTTGTAATCCATCTATCATACAAGAGGAAGGATCATTCATGCAGAAACATTTATTATCAGGATTTGTTTTATCAGGTCTGCCGAAGACATTTTCCGGTGGTGTAAATAGATCTGATTTGATGTTATTCGTGTTTGCTGGTCCACGATATTGCAACGGCAAGACACGACAGAGATCTTTATCCCAAACATGCATGAAATCCGATCCAGTTTTATCTCGTGGCGGAAAGAACGAGCCTTCATTTTCAAATATTAAAATAAATTCACAAGAAGTTAATATCGAGGATAAATCAAAATTATATTAAATTATATATTAAATTATAATTATATAAATAGATAAGAAGTTTATTTCAGGTATACCCTTTTAGGGTGTTTACCCTGAAGGCCCCCCCTACATGTTCGTTCCCCTTGACAATATACTTAATTCTAATTATGCCCTAATACAATATTAGCTATTAGTAAATTATAATTATATAATTACGTATATTATTATTATTAAATTTATATATTATAATTATATAAATTATATATAATTTAAATAATATTAAATTAAATATAAATCGAATGTATTATATATGTAATGAAATAAATCAAATGAATTTACCTTCAGAAGCTGTAATAGAATTGCATGGGTTTTCTGGCCAATATGGTAGATGATCCAATCCATTTAATCGATTTATTAGACCGAATTGTTTCATATCAGTATGTCCGGTATATATAGTTGATACTTCACTTAATGTACCATTTCTCTACAATAAAAATATTCATTTAAAAGAAAAACATAATCTTATGTATCGTAACCAGAAACATTTCATATTTTAAATATTACGAGACTACAAACACTCCTAAAATTGTCTTTCGAGTATATTTATATATTGTAATATTTTATTTTATAATCAACAATCTTATATAATCATTTTATTTATTTTTTTTCTTTACAAAATATTCATCTTATAGAATTTCTTAATATAGTTAAATTTATTACAGTAAAGAAATGCAAGTTATTAGCATAACACGACGCTTTCTTTCTCGTAATATAATTGTTATTGAAATAATTTAAATCATTAATATTTATCATTGTTTTAAATTAATTACACTAATGCATAATTTTTGTTTTGTTTCTATAATAAATCATCATCAAGAATTCTTTTATTTTCTTTTTCAATTTTTATTATTATTATTTTGATGTTACTTTTATACGTATCAAATAAATTTATAACGTATAATTATATTTCGAAAGTTGTAACACAATCTGACGATTATAAATCATACGAGCTCTATCACTGTATAAATACAATTTTCAAAATAAAAATTGAAATATATTGCAGAATAGAAACTTACCCCAAGTAGGAGTCCCATTTGACTCATCGGACGTCGAGATTTTGGAAAAAATCGATGTGCTATACTAACTAATGGATCATCGTAACCAAATACAAGTTCCTGAACTGTTACAGGAACAAACGGTTTCATTTTCATTCCCCTAAGGAACATCGATAAACCGATGGTAATAAATCGAGGTAGGCTTTTACTTTGAGTCGAAAGTGTCTGAAAATGAAATAAAACTTAAGATAGTAATAGTTTCTTTCTCTCTCTTTCTATCGTGTCGTAATCGATTGTAGAGAAATCGTAAATTAAAGGTAATCTTTGTAAATACATACGAAATTTGTGAAATAAACGAGGACAAAAGGAATGTTAAATAAGAAATTTATAAAAAGAAAAGAAAAACTCATTGTGTAATTTATTCCAATTTAATTTCATAAATTTTAGATTTTATCATTCTTGAAGTGAAAACTTCTTTAGAATTAGGGTGATTTGAAAATCGTGAAACGAAAGAATGTGAAATCGATGAAACAAAAATAATTAATTAAGTAATAAAATTCAATATATAATTTAATTCTATATATTAATTAATTAATTAATTAAATTCTATATAAAAAATTCAGTATCACAATATGTTTGTCCATTAATAATTCCGAAACTACTCAATTTATCTTAATGAAATTAATTTTATTTGACGCGTAATTTTTTCCAACTTAGCACATAACACAATTTTTATCGCGATTTTTTTTTTTTTTTAAATTATTTTTTATTACTAATTTAAAGATTTTTATTTAGAGATTATTTAGGTTCTGTAAGGTTCTTTTAATAGATGGCGCGGTATTACAATTCAATTATTTCAAAGCTTGGTTTTCTTTGAAGGTTTCACTTCTACCGTGTGTGATCTACACACATCTGTTTTTTTTTTTAATAGTAGTTTAATTGTTTATCGTCTATTCAACAATCATATAAGTCGTATTTTATAATAATAATAAATTAACAAAAAAAAATGATTAAAATTGATCATAATTTGAACTTACTAGCAATGGAATGTTAGGAACCATTACTTTGAGATCTTCATCCTTGGACATTTCAGGAACGAAATGTAAAATTTTTTTGTGTTGATAAGTCACAGTGCCGTTATTGTGAAAAACTATGTTGACTTTTTCCATATCTTCCCTGTATATCATGAATAGATAATTAAAATTGCGCGTATGTGTGTTTATTCTTTTTTAAAATAAATTTGTTTGTCTTTTAAATGCTCACCTATATACAAAAGGACCGACTTCTTGAAGTTTCGGTTTTTCGTTGAACTGTAAAAAGCCTTCGGTATTTGTCATGTTGAATATGTATACTTTGGTTAATCGAACGACACCAGGTTTTTGCCAATAATGAAAAGCAATCGAACCATTCCATAAACGTAATTGCTGTAAAAAAAGAAAAAAAAGAAGAAAAAAATTATTACTACGTGAATATGACCAATCACATATTTTTTCGATTAATATCTAAACATTTATTTAAATGTAGAATATATTTTTATTGCATAACGAAACGATTTTTTATTTTTAGTTTTACAATCGTGCGTGTATATACTTGTACGGTATGTGTATACATATTAATGGCTTTTAGCAATTTAAAAAAAAAAAAAAACTAGTTCTCATCAAGATCATTAAGCAACAGCGGTTAATGCATATACAGGTGACCAATTTGAAAAAGAAAAAAAACAATTTGCTGTTGATTCCAAAGAAGTGGTAAAAGACGTGACCCTAGTGTTGAATAGGTGAGAGAATGTATTCAAGAAATGACTCACTCAAACCCATAAGAAAGACAGAATAATATATTATTTATATATAATATATATGTATGTATGTATGTCTGTGTGTGTGTGTGTGTAAATGTATTTGTTATGCACAAGAACTGCTCGTTATATATACATTAATGAGAAATATAGAAAGGTTGAACGGAACTAGACTATTATTGAAACATTGAAACACAACTTGTTGATTCTTCGATGTATTTATAGTTAAAAGAAAAAAAAAACAAAAGAAAATAATAATCCTTATAATAAACATTCATATCGAGGCTAATAATATAATAATGATTACGAAACACATTTAATAATAGAAAATCCGTTTATTCTATTTCTTTGTCATAACGTTATGAGTATAAACAATTTATTTGAGATTTTATTACATAACTGTATAAATGTGTATTATAAATATTAGATGTAAAAATGAATAATTTCAAAAAAAAAAAAAAAAAAAATCAGATTAGTATATTTAAAAAACTGATTTTCTACTGATTGATATATCTATCCGTGAGTTTWAAAACAAAAAATAATACCAGAGAGAGGGAGAGAGAGAGAGAGCTCTGTTGTTTATTTTTTCATATTAAAAAAAAAAAAAAAAAAAAAATTTATAATGCATTGGGTTGTCCAGAAAGTACGTGCCGATTGTCGGTAGATGGCACAAGATTTGTTTTCTGAAAAAAAAAACCTGAAAATTTCTTTCTGGCAGGACAAATTTTTTAATTTACTCTCTTAAGATGAAAAAAGGTTATGCAACAAAATAGCACTTATATACATATAATTAAATAAGTATGTACTAAAAAAAAAAAAAAATAAAATACTTTAATGCGTTGCGTTTCAATCTTTCGTCAAAATCGGCACGAACTTTCCGAACAATCTAATAGTCATAAATATATTATTCTTCTCGAAATATTTCATTTATTTTTATATCAAAATACTAACCTTCAAAATAATGTAGTCTACCCATGGTATACTGCTGAGTACAATGCCGATGATTAAAGCCAATAAGCCGAAACAAATTGCTGCTATTCTACCTGAAGGCAAAAAGAAAAAAACATCATAGAGTTAAAATTAGAAGGTAAAAAATTATCTATGCATTTATTTTTTCAAATTGATTAATTCGAAAATATTATTTAAATAGCGTATAGGCAATTTAAATGTTTTTTTTTTTTTTTTTTTTTTGACATGTGAATAGATATTTTTGTTATAAAATTATAGTCGTAGCATAGAATTATCTTTTTTAGATGTTAAAATATATAAGTATTTTTTTTTTTTTATTTAATACATATTTATAATTGTTATTAAACAAAAAAAAAGGTGAAAAATATTGGACGTAGTTGCGAACACGAAATGTAATAACAAAATTTGATAGAATTAAAATTGTATATACTAATTAATATATAATATATATTACAATTATTTATATATAATATATTAAATTAATATATTAATTATTTAATTATTATTATTATTATTATATTATTATTATTATTATTATTAATTGGCGTTAGGAACTCGAAAGTTCATTGCCNACACACAACAAACCACACATACTCATTTATATAGACCCCTCTCGCCATTTCTCTATGAACAATTAATATATTAATTATTTAATTATTATTATTATTATTATATTATTATTATTATTATTATTAATTGGCGTTAGGAACTCGAAAGTTCATTGCCGCAAATACCAAATCCCGCCATTGTTCCTGACCCTGAGCTCGATCCTTTCATTCGCGGTCTTCGTATCCTACTTCTTTAAGATCCCGAAATAATATTATCCTCCCACCTACGTCTCGGTCTACCTAGTGGTCTTTTCCCGTTCGATATATTGACCAATATTTTGTGCACCGTTTGATCCTTCCCCATATGCGCCACGTGACCAGCCCATCTTAATCGGCGTGATTTTATGTCGTTAATAATGCCCAGTTTGTTGTACAATCGATGTACTTCAACGTTATGGAGTTTTCTCCATTCGCCCGTTTCCTCATCGCGTTTTACACCGAAGATTTTACGAAGAACTTTGTTTTCGAAAACCCTAAATTTCTTTTCGTCCCGTAACGTAAGCGACCACGTTTAGCTACCATAAAGGACTACCGGTAGGATGATTATCCTGTATATCCTGATTTTTAATCGCCTAGACAGTAACCGCGAGCTGAGTAATTTGTTAACCGAATAAAAACATGAATAGCCTAAATTGATTCTTTTCTTAAGTTCTTCGTTAATTTCATTCGTCTGGTTTATGATCGATCCTAAATACCTAAAGTTGCTGACCCATTCGAAAATTTTATCCCGGACGATCAAAGTTCCAGTACTAGGCCCTTTCTGAACTCTATCGGTTATCATATATTTGGTTTTTTCCACGCTTATTTGCAGTCCCAGATCTTTAGTATTATCTATTAATATTTTCGCGTTATTAATTAATGACTCTTCTTTGTCCCCTAACAAAGTAATATCGTCCGCGTATGTCAACAATTGTGTTGTCTCGTTCAACTGTAGACCATCTTTACTTTTCTGTAGTTCTTTGACAGCGAATTCCAGTACTAAATTGAACAAAAGAGGTGACAATGCGTCTATCTGTTTTAACCCGCTATGGATACTTGGTCGCTTCCGACACTTGGTTACCTATCCTCACTTTACCCTTAGTTTCCTTTAGGCAAAGTTGAACCAGGTTGACCAATTTTCTTAGTATCCCCTGTCGTATTAGGATTTCGAGCACATTTATAATGTTATATATGTAGGGAAATCAATCGTTCTGTATCCGGCTAAGGATATCTAATCTCCCCGTGTTGCCGACACTACTTGAGATATAAAAGATATTCTTTATTTACACAAGTTATTGTTTATTACAGTTACAATATAATTACGCTTCGCAACTTCTCACACTCACTCAGACCTCACACGGTCACTACTCACTCGCTAATCACGTTCGTATCGAATCGTTCGCTATCGTCGTTCGGTTCTCTCTACGCTACTCCCGAAAAAACGCCCTTCACGCGTGACCGTCCTCTCTTTATGAGGTTTCTCCCCCACCCTTCATCCCCGAGGGACAAAACATTTTTGAATCGTTCTCGAATTTTCCCAACGTCCAGCTTGGTCCAATAAACAAATCACTGATATCGCTCGAGAACCTTTTAGCTCACACGGACTTACACACACAACTTCTTCACTTACAAAGTGCGGTCCAAACACCGTCTTTCTTTATTTCGATAGTCTTTCGTTACCTGTCTATTTATCTGTGTTTACTCTTTGATATTCAACACTCCCCACATATATATATATTATAATTATATTATGTGTATTATTATATAATATTATTATTATTTTTAATTTATATTTTTTTTAATTTTTTTTTTAAAGTGAAAAATATTGGACGTAGCTGCGAACACAAAATGAAATAAAAAATTGGATAAAATTGAAATTGTATTAATGTGAAATTTAATTAAATTTCTAACACTTGTGTTGTAAAGTATGAAAACGAAATGATTCATATGTAGTATTACATAATTGTTTTGCATCACTACAAGTAAAAAACATGGTGGTCATTGCAATCAAAAAAAAAAAAAAAATAACAAAATAAAATAAAATTATAATAATCTAAATGAAAGTAGTAGATGGTGATATATATATACTTAGATCCTTCTAATCAACAGTGAAATTTTCTACGTCTTTTAAGGAACGAACAATTACCATGTAAGGTGGTAGTCGTACTCTAAAATTCCGCATTCCACTATAAGCAATATTACCCGATAGGTCAATTAATCTCAGCATTTCCTGAAAGTCATGCGTGTTCAGGTTTCTACAAATATGTGACTTTAACTAATACATGCAAGAAAAAGTAAATAAGTATCTTTCTCTACCATCGATGATAAAGATATATGAACGAAATTGAACACGTATAGGAACACACGTAAGAACAACACGAACACATTCAAGAACGTGTATATGAAATATCCACACATATGTCGATAATGAAAAGAAAGTTATAGTCCACGGACATCAGTCAACAAAGTAAAATGAACGACCCTGATATTATGTCATCGTATAAATATCCTCTAACGTAATAAACATAAAACTTACGCAATTACGGACATTTCCATAACTTGATTTTGATAAGCAACCCTTCCTTATTAAATTCAAAACACATTCAATCAAATATTTGATCTTTAAAGTAATTCATTTGTGATTAGATCATTTACCAAATATTAAGTGAATCGGAAAGTGATGTCGCTTTCTAACCTTAAATTCAAACAAATACATTTTTTTCTAATAAATTTTTATTTTTAATCAATAATAATTACCACACCCTCGTTATTCAACTTTTTTTCATCTCGTATACAACATTTTTAATACCAAATTGATAAAAATCAATCGGTTTTTGATAAAAATATACAAAATTGGACATTTGTAAAAACGACATTACTTTCCGGTCTTTCTAATATAATAATACTTCCTTATTATCATCTTAACTAATATATTAGATTTAAATTTATTTATTTATTAGATCGAGTCATAAGTAACTTCCGATGCGGCTATGTAGAATCTATTTTTTGTATTTATCTACTATAAGTCACCGAAACAAACGGATTTTCGATATCATTATATAGATGAGGATTCAGTTAGTCTTCCGTTAACTTTTTTTTGCAGTCAATGTTACATTTAACCGTTTTTCTTAACCACTGAAATGGATAGTAAAAAGTGCATATTCGATATGTAATCCTTTAAGAATTGAAACAAGGCAATAGCACTAAAGTGGCAACTGAAAAAATATGCAGCGTATATACAGTGCATACTTTATCTGATTTGTTTTTCCACTGAGTGGAGACAATTACTTTTTCTTTTAGAACAAGTTTAATAACTTTATTTTTATATCTGTCTTATTACTCGTTATTTGCACAAATAATGCATGCTGCGTAACGAGGTAAACGCTATGAGAGCCCGGATTGACATCAAGTGCGACGTTAGGATGTTATCCACAACTTTGGCCTCATGACTTCACCCATGGTCAAAGTCAATGAAGGATAGTCTCTACCCTCTGCTGGGACTCGATCACTATAATGGTTAGTAGTCGTGATGGGATAGTGCGTCGCTACCATTTGGGCTATTCACGACTACCGATATAACTATATAACATGATAACTGATAGGGCAGTCAGAAATTAGTTTGTAAAATTCCGTTCTGGAGATACGATCTTAAAACCAAGTGCAGGACATCTTTCCGACTTTGACTAACTTTTTAAAGGTCATATTGGAGTAAAATTCAATAGATACGTTCAGCAGATACAAAGAGTGCAAAAAAAAAAATACCATGAAAAGTGTCGTGCACTTATCAGTGACAGAAACACCATTCTTTGTCTCATAAGAAAACGGAAGTTATTTATGACTCGACCGTAGATTTAAATTTATTTATTTATATTTGAAAAAAAAAAAAACAGAAACAAATCTTTACGATTAACTTGAAAAATGTTTATTTTAAAATACGCGTGTAGTATAATTTAAATTTCAACAAGTTCGAATGTTCGAATAAAATATATTTTTGCATCAATTATAGATAATATTTAGATTTGTGGATAAAAAATAAAAAGAAATGATTGAGAAAAACAAAGAAATAAAAACAGAAAAAAATGTATACAAAACTAGTGACAAATATCGCTAAAATTTACAGTAGTGATTTTTTAATACCAAAAATAAACTGGTTTTTCCCCCGAAATTTACATACACACCCAACTAGGACATCAAACGACATTGGGTTTTTTTTTCTACTATTTTTATCCTACTAATTGGCGAGAAAATAAAACTATTTGTTATTCATGTTTGTCAATGTGAATAAAATGTTATATTAAAAAATATAAAATTCAACATGTGTACAAATATATATATATATATAAGTTTAAAAGAGATCATTTCCAATCATAAGTATAGATTTATAGTTATATAAAAATAAGTTATAGCTCATAATAATTTAAATGTTAGATCTTATTATAAAAGTTGTTTCATTTGCTTGTCAATTTTAATGTCGAGTAAATAAATCTATCGATGTGAATGAGATCATTTTAATTCTTACAGAAATAAAATAATCGATAAATGAGAAAATAAATGACCCACACGTGTGTGTATCGAATGTTTGTATTAAAATTAAAATTTAATTATATAAAAATAAAATAGAAAATATTTAAATTATTTTTTATTCAATATGATTCTCAATAAATGGATATTTATAAATTACTAAATGATATATAAATCACTCTAAGATGCTTATATAATGAGACGATCTCTCTTCCAACAGATATAACCTAAGATCAGCTATTTTTATATTTGATTATTTAATTCTTCCGAAATATTAATTAATGTCTCTGATTCTGAAATTTATTCGAATAAGTAACATTTGATACGTTAGCGAAATTCGTAATATGATTATTTATATAATCGTTTAATGATATAAACGTGAATTATTCAAAATTAGAAATCTTTCTTTATTAATTTTATTCATTTATTGAAATAAATTTTTGCGTTTATTTTCTTTTAATAAAAAAAAAAAAAAATAAATAAATAAATGCAAGACATCTTGGTATCCTTCTTTCGGTCATTACACAGATCTTTTTTCTCATATCGTCATAGATAATTTTAATAGAAACTCTAGTTACTATTTACTTCATCTTTAATCGAAGTTAAAACGATAATTTAAGTTGAATTCACCGTAGGATAATTTGGTGTCAACATAATGAATAGACATCAAAGATAATTATTATCTTTTATACTGATGAAAATTTGTAATTTCAACATGAATTATAATAAGAAAGATGATTCAGTTAGATTGGGTTAGTGTGAGTAAGATATATTTTTTTTTGTTCCTTTTTTATCTTGTCAAGATTACATTTGATCTATCTTTAAATTCTTTTCATTCGTGTGCAATAAAATGTTTTTCATCATTAAGGTCACTCATAGTTTTTGTTCAATCAAATAGAAAAGAAAAAAAAAATCTCTTTCCGAGATTTTATATTTATAAATAATGTTATTTTAAATCTTATTAAATCTTATAACTTTAACATTTCATAATCGATTTAATCTCGAATAAAATCGACGATATTTTATTGTTCGACGAACCTTGT
Source organism: Polistes dominula (assembly GCF_001465965.1). The sequence goes on from NW_015148977.1 coordinate 2,194,451, forward strand.
CTTTCTTTGACCTCAATTAAATTTCAAATAAAAATCATTTGATTTTCATGCGAAAAAAAGAACTATAAGAAACTAAAAGACACGTAAAGGTGAAACACATGGTTATTTAATTCACCATAAATTCGAACAGCAAGTAATTTAAGGGGATTGCGTCATCTTATAGAAACAAATTGTGTTCAATCATTTCATCCCTGAGAAATCAAAAACAAAAAAAAACAAATTAACAAAATTCATCAACCAGTTTTTTCAAGTTCACTTTCTTCTCAGGAATTTATAATTATTATATTCAAGGTCGATTAATAAAGATTTAACCTATTTTTTGTTATTATCGAAAAATGTAAGCAAAAGACATTGAATTGTTAATATTGGTTAAAAAATAATTCCTATTACAGGAATTTTATTCATGGAGAAAAATATTATGATTACATGTAAAAGTATATTTACCAGAGATGCTAACGAATGTGTAAGTATCGTAAAATATTATACTTTTGTTATGTATATATAAACTTGTATAAAGAATAGTATACTCTTGCTAAAATTTCTTTATAAAATAAATAAACTTTCATTTATTATTCAAGGTTGAAAGGTGGATTGTCAAGTTTTAGTCATTAGTGCAAATCGAAATCAATTAAAGGACAATTTATTTAGAAAAAATTATGTAAAATGTTAAACGAAGCCTTAATTTAATCGACAAGGTATTGGCCTTGTTTCTTTTACTAATATCTTGTATCTTTCTTTTCTCTTTTTCTTGCAACATTGAAAGTTAATAATCTAGAACACTATTTCGTAACTTAGACTATTTTATAAACGATACCAATCTGTATGTTTTAAGGATTCATCAAATGTATTTAAAAAAATAAAAAAAAAAGTACAAAATATCGACTATGATTGATCAATTGAATGATCATATTTGTAAAAGTAAAAAGCCTATAAAATTATTCGCATAAATAAAAAATTAATGAAAACCAGTCTAACAAGACTCAAAGTTGAAAGTATCGGTGAGTTATTTCTTTTTATATTCGATTAAAATGTCTTTTTAAGATTAAATATATATTTAATATAGATTTTTCTTAAACTTTTCTTTTATAACGAAACACTTCACATAACCTGAAAAATTTGATTGTGAAATTTGTAAAATACAAATTATTGTACAGATTAGTTTGATAATAAATAAAATGTGTACAGTTAATAAAACAAAACAATATATTTAACGTAGAATTTTCTTAAATTTTTCTCTTCTAACGAAATACCTAGCATAACCTTAAAAATTTGATTGAAATTTGTTAAATAAAAATTATATTACAAATTAGTTTGATAATAAATAAAGTGTGTGCAGTTAAGAAAACAAAACAATATATTTGCAACATATTTTTCTTAAATTTTTCTCTTATAACGAAACACTTCACATAACCTTAAAAATATGATGAAAATTTGTAAAATAAAAATTATTGTAGAGATTAGTTTGATAATAAATATAATGTTTGCAGTTAAGGAAACAAAACAAATATTTATTTTCAAATATAAAATAAGTATTTACGGAAATCGTAAAATATAAATTTGTTTACTCAATATTTTTATTGCATTCACTGCGGCATCTTGCTAAATATATCTTGGATATTTTCATTGAATCGATTGAATATTTCATTTTATACAAAATATTTTTAATTATGTTAGAAAACGAAGAAACGTTCTATTTTTTGATAAAACGATAAATATACAAATTAAAATGAAATTAAGGACACATCGTAAAATGATATTTTGCAAGTACGAAACTTCCGCAATCTTTCAGTGAGATAAAATTATCTTATGTTAAATTTTTTAATAGATCGATCTACGTCACCTATTAACAAACAATTCTCTCGTACCTTGAAAATGTTCCTTGAATATTACATAAACAACATGGGGATACAAAACATGACGATCATAACGATTTATGATAAAAACTATGTACACTATAAATACATTCATACTTCATAAGACATGATAGAAAAAATTTACTTACAATTTATAACCTAAAAAAAAAAAAAAAAAATAGAAAAATTTTAAATAAAAAAAAAATGACACACCTGTACGATATATTTAGCTATCATATCACTGTTTACAAGATTTACAGTCGATATTATGCTTATTCATAATTTTACGCGTGTTCACAAAAGTTGCGTTACTATCGTAAACTTTCACTAACACGATTTTATATATTCTTTTTACGTTTAACACGAAAAATTAACGAAAAATGATGAAAACGTATTTTAATTGATTTCTTATGATTCAATTAAGTTTAAAATAGAGAAAAAAAAATAATAATAAGATCTATCTAACGATAGATTCCTTTTTGAAATAATTAAATGCAAAAGAACATTTTGAAATTAAATAAAAAAAAGAACAACTGAATTACGACATAAATTTATGGAAAAATTACCACATAAGTCATAGGGTATTACCCACCATTATTCACTCGTTTTACGAAACACTAAAAGCAAAAGTAAATTTTGTTTTAAAAACTCGACTCGTAATTAAACATAACCTGTCAAAATCTTGTATTAATTCTTATTGTTTAACTAAAAAGTAATTTGTATATTATATAATAATAAGGACTAGTAAAATTTCGAGTGGTTATTAACTCATGTAAGGAGTAGCCTGTAAAATTACTTAACCAAGACTAACGTCATGTAATAGGTGACGAGGACATTTCGTTTCGAAGCAGGGTCGAGTTCGTCAGAATATGTGCGTAATGTTCACAAATCTAAGAGCACTGGGTTTGGTTACACTAAACGGATGCTGACTGGAAAGACCGAGGGACAGTGAAAGTGATCTTTAAAAAAATGTTTGAGGAGTAACCGGTCGAGTTGCGTTTACTTGAAAGAAAACAAAAATAACGCAGAAGAGAATGGAGAAGTCTTTTATTCTGTTAAAGAAATCGTTTGGTCATATGTTAATGAATTATAATCCTTCTTAAGTAAGTATTGCAATACTTGGTAAAAACCTATTTCAAACTGTTTATGTTAAATGAGAAAGATTTGGTGGTAACATTTAAATAGAAAATAACATTGCTACATATTTGTTATAATAAAACTTTGTATATTTTGTTTAAAGATTATTTAGTTACAATTATGTTTAGTTTTTCTTTTTTTTTTTTTTTTTCATTTATCATATATAGAATCTTTGAAATTTAAGTTTAATTATAAACTCTGGCTTTTTTTTTTTTTTTTATATGCAATCGTTCGAGCGTCTAAAAACAACACAAATCATAAACAGTTCCGTAACATTTCATTACAAGTTTTCTTTTACGTCCTTCTTTTATTATTAGTATTTTTTGTTTTCTTTCTCATATCTACATTTACTACCGTCATTACGTCCTCGGTTTGACATTCGCCACGAAAAGAAAGAGAGAAAAAACAAACGTAATTCTTAGAAATATCCTTTGCAGATCAGACATGTTAAAAGTAAAGTGGTAGTTCTGACGCGAGTTCTTTTTTTTTTTTTTATTATTGATGAAATGAAATGATAAAAAAAAAACCAATGTAATTATCATCAAAGGATTCATACACACGAACAAACAAACAAACAAACAAACAAACAAACAAGAAAGTTAATTACTTTACGATAGGATAATTAAAATTTATGAAATAAAAAACAAAACGGAAGATGATGAATGATTTATAGAAATGTCTAAGTTTTAATGATGATAACGAAATAATGAAAATAAACAAAACAAATGGTTGACAAAAATGACGCGAAAGTGAACTTTATCGTATCAAATTATTCATAATTATTTATTTATTATAGAGAGTAGAGAAATTATACTATAGTGTAACTGGAATGTTAAATGAGAAAGCAACTTGCACAGTTGTGAATGCAGTGGGATAATGAAGTACACATATATATATATATATATATAAGAAATATGAACTGGGAAGTGTAAGGTAGGAAAGTTCTACGGGAAGTGATTGTAAATTGAAAAAAAAAAAAAGTCATCGATAGAAAATAAAATCTCCGGTTTGTGCGAATATATGACGATTAATAAACTCGTAACTAAACCTCCACGTGTATATTTTATTTTTATTTTTAATCAACTTTTAACTTTCGCATTTAAAAAAAAAAAAAAAATAATTTATTCAAAGACGAGATGATAAAAGTGTTAATTTATAAAATGTAAATGAATTTAAATATAATAAAAAATTATTGATAACTCATTGGCTAAGATGTTTTATCGTTAACATTAATGTGTCAGGAATTAAAGAAAAAGTTGTTGCTAACATAAAACGAGGAAGTATTTATATTTCTGATTTACGACGAAAGAGAGAGAGAGAGAGAGAGAGAAGTGACATTAAAAAAAAATCTAAAAAAGAAATAATAATTAAATGTAATGCCAGACATTACGAAGAACAATACACGCCTACTCACTTGTAACTTAAAAAAAAAA
>NW_015148977.1:2204845-2315101 GCF_001465965.1 Polistes dominula
TGTAAATTCTTTACCATTTCGTCAATACAATTCACGTTCCAAATTTTACATTAAATTTTACGTTATTACTTATAATTGGACGATCGTAAAAATATCGGCAAGAGTTTTAAACGAAACGAATGAACAAAAAACACGCTACTCCGAATTCATTGCAAAACTTCGACCAAAAATTATCTCGAATAAAAAAATAAAGTGATTTGCACAATATTTTTCATCAATTAAATTCCTTCGTTCTTTTAATTATTATTATTTAATTATATTAAAAAATGAAGTATCCATAATAACTTCCAAATCAGGTATAAGTTTAACATTTAATCAATTAATAATTATAAATATTTATTTATTTTAATTTAATATTAATTTTATTTCAAGACAATAATTATTTATTTACGATGAAGATGAAGACACAAAAAAAAAAACCATTATTTTCTTATTGAAGCCATAGTGTCATTGATTATATGATAATTATTTATGTAAATGTACATATAATTAACCAGTTATTTTAAACAATAATTTACATATTCAGACATGCAAAAAATGTTAGATGGAAAATTATCAAGATCGATTTATTGAGTATTTTTTTTTCTCTCTCTCTCTCTCTCTCTCTAACAACTATATAAACTATAGTCGCAAACAGATTAAATTATTTAAATTTTACTTTACCTTCTTGTGTCACATAAATATATTTATAGCAAAAAATCTTTCTCTGATCTTGTTTATGAATTAATAGTCTAATAATTAATAGGTATTATCAATAATATAGTAACACGTGTTGTTCAATAGAATATATTATATATAAACACGTCTAAGTAATTAAGAATAAAAACTAAGATTACCAATGAAATAAAAAACTGATTTAGTATTTTAATATTTTAATGCTTCATCTATCTGCAGTATTTTCTTTTTTTTTTTTTGGTGTAAATTTAAAGATATACAAGTAATGGTAATGCAAAATATGATGAAAGAAATGAAACAAGAACCCTGTCTCAATACAATCAAGTTTAAGTTGGGTGTATTATTTCTTGCATTCACACGCACATCTATGAAAAAATTAACGAACCTTAAAAAAAAAAAATAAAAAAAAAAATAAAAATAAAAAAGATGATGTCTTTATTGAACTATATAAATTATTCGATAATAATTATTTTATATACTAAATTATTGATTTCAATGAAACATAAAAGTATATGTTTTATTTATTTAGATAAAACATATATATATTTAAGTTAAGTTAATAATGTTATTAATATTATAATGTAAGCAGGTAAATGTTTGGTTACATTTAACATTTACTTTTTTAATTTGGAATCCTGTCTTTTACTCACTTGTTAATAGCAATGTACAATTACTCTATTGTTTGAAGAAAAATTATTAAAAGTCACCAAATTGACATATCACGACAACTATTATTATCTAACTTCCTATGCAATTATTCTTCTACACAATCTCGAATAACGGTTATCAAAGAATAATAATAAAAAAAAAAAAAAAAAAAACAAAAAAAAAACTAGAAAAAACGGAATCTGAATAATTTTCACTGTGTTCAAATTTTTGTTTGTCTATGAATATTTATTAAGTTTCATTCATAAATATGAAATACATTCCTAACAAAATTCATGATGTTTTAAACCGTTATAAAATAAAAATTGTTCTTAATTGAATATTAAAATATTATTAAGGATTATTAATATAATTTTAATTAATTATTACGAAAATATAATTTGTCAATTTGGAAGAAAAAAATAACAGACAAAGATGAATACACGTTTGTTGCAATTCAAGACAACTAAACCATTTGAACTTCGGTTATGATCGATACATATTGTTACACAATCAAAAGTTATATTTTTTAAGAACGTTTGCCATTTTAAATGATATATCTTGTAACTTAGGATGAATATGTAATTGTCCTATTAATGAAATATGTATTTCGATAAATAATAACTTCATATACCTAATCATTAAACCATTATTCTTTATAATGTTATATACAAAAATTATATTAATTTATTAATTTAATATTTAATATCAAATAATTGAATATAATTAATTTTAAACGTATAAAAATTTTTTAAATTATTATATATTATAATAGGTAATTTTAATTATTAATAATTAAGTTTTTTAAATATATTATTATTATATTAAATTTTAATATAATTTATATTATATTAAAATAAATAATTACAAATATTAAGTTTAATATAATATAATCATTATTATACTATATTAAATTATTATATATTATAATATTTTAATTATATATTATATAATATTATAATATAAATTAATAATTAATATATTATAATAATAAATTTTAATTATTAATAATTAGGTTTTGTAAATTTATTAATATTATATTAAAATAAATAATTAAATATATTAAATTTAATTATTATAATAAATAATATAATATATAATAATTAATATATTATTTTAAATTATTATAAATAATAATAATAATTATTATTATTATTATTATATATTATATATTTGATTTATTTTTAATGAATTTATATGGTTGTTTATAATTTTTTCTGTAACATGATAATGGGTAATGACTGGAGTACCATGACGTATAACTCAATACCATACAAAATCATCCAAGGTCAAGATTTACAAGATAAATAATAAATTTACTTTTTGTACATTTCATTATTAATAAGATATCTATTTATCACCTTTCAATTTTTATCTTTAAAAAATTGTAGCAGTTGGCCTTGATGCAATTTTACTTTCAATGTCTTTGAATGACCTTAATTTATATATCATTGAACTCTGCTGATGAAATTCAATAACGCTATACAAGAAAATACGTGTAAATGAATTTACAAAAATAAAGGTAAATTTAAAAACTTTTTTTTACACGTTTAAACACGTGTAATAAATATTAAAATATTTAAAAATTAAATAATTAAAAAATATTAAAATATAACCTTTAAATATTATTATTATTATTATTATTCTATAAGTTTTGTATGTAAGATATTTTTGGTATTTTTTATTATACAGAGATATTTTAAGTGTTAATAATTACTGAATAATTTTAAATAATATTTATTATAATATATACAAAATATGATATTTGAAATAAATTTTGTATCTTGAATCACTCAACTTTTCTTTTTAAGTTTAATTTAAAAAATATATATGACTTGTTATTTGTAACGTTAAAGTTACGTAAAATCTTAGTAAAATATTTGGAAAATTTCTTGAATAATTTATTGCAACACTTTTCAAATCATAATTGCATGAATTAATTTTATTTTAACAAAGAAATCAAAAAACATTAGGAATTCCATTAAAAAAAAAATATTTCGATAACCTTGAAATTTAAGAAAATAAAACAAAAAAACAATATTCACATCAAATTCTGAACATAACCAGGCGAGTTTTTTGAATACTATAATTTTGCTCTTTGTGAGCATTTTTTTTGTTCATGTTGAATGCAAAAAATATTCCAGACTATAAAATTATACTTTGCACCTTAAAAATGATATAAAAACGATATAAAATTCTATGTATAAAATTTTAATAGGCTAAGTTTTAGTTAACTTTAATTTTATACGATCTGAAAATAATTTTAAATTCAAACATTTGCATTTTAACTTAACAATAAAAAAAAATAAAATAAAATAAACAAATTAACTGTAAACAGTATTAATATTTGAAATAATCTTCTACACATGCCGTTTAAATGAAACAACAGGTAAAAAAATTGTGTTAATGAATTATATATTTTTAAAAATGATCATGTGATTCAAGAATGATCTTTAAATATTTTTTTAAGACCATTAATGCTAGCTCACGTAAAAATGTTTGAAACATGATTCAAAATTCAACATGCGATTCCAAAAAAAAAAAAAAAAGATTTAATTACATATCAATTTTGAAAGTGTTGTATTCGTATATTTAATCAAATATTAATAAACTTAATTTAAAAAAAAAAAAAAACAAAATGACATTTCAAATAATTCAAAATACAAAAATAAATATTTTTTAATTTCATATCTTCAATAATTCATGTTAGATCCGTTATAAGATATATTTTAAATTTAATAATTTATCATTCAATCATATTTTTGTTGTTTTGTTATTTTTTTCCTATATCCAAGACTTAAGTTTTCATAGGACCATTATGAGCAAGCATAAATTAGTCGGCAAGTTTTAAACCTTCTTAAAGAACGAATATAATTTTAGTGGTGTTTACCTTTTTCTTTTTTTTTTTTTTCTTTGTTAAATCTTTTGTGTCGGTAACACACAATGACTAGCCGAATATACAGGTACATATTTACATATTAAAGACAAGTTTTTGGAAGTATAGAATATGAATATTTCTCCATAGTGTATATCCTAACAAAAATTACGTTGATGTCTTTAAAAGAAAATAAAAAAAACAATAATAAAAAAATGTACAAATAATAATGAAAAATATGATGATTGGTAATGAAGAAAAATCGATGATCAGAATGAATTGTTATTTACAATCAACTACAGTAAAAGTTATAGGAACATGTATGAATTGTATTTACTTCCGTCTTCTATTACGTTGAATGCCTAAACTAGATCAAGCTTTCACGATCTTTTCAACATTTCAAAAGGAAGTGAAATCAGTTAAAAATAAGGAATATTATCAAGATATTTACTACTACTATTTACTTATTATATTATATAGGTATCTCGTTGTGTCTATGAATAGCATGACATTTCGTTTCTTTACCACAAAATAAAATCAATTTGTTGAGCATATTTAAAAGAAGTGATTATATTTAAAGACGAGATACAAATCGTTCTACTTTTGTTCGTCAATAATTCTCCTTTAGTTATCCTCGAGAGTTTCATTTAATCGTCAAGATTAAAACAGTTATAAATATGCGATTAAATCAACATAGTAGTAACCATTTACAATTAGAAGATTGTAGGATATAACGATGCAAAACTGACTGTGATAATAATCACAATTATGGCATTAATAATCAACGAGTGTAATAAACACAATCTTCTCTATCTAACAAAGTAACTATCTCGAAGTAAACTACTACAACTATGATACTTTTTCATGATGTAACACATAAGCAGCCATGTAATCGTAAAACTGTGTAGGGTATATCAATAAAGAACTCTCTCGTGTAATGGACTCACGATCGTGATTGTTATATTATTTTGTGTCAAAGAAAATAATGATTACACATGTGTTATATAAATAAATCGATGGATAATGATAACAGTAGGTTATGTTAAATGAAACGTGAATTTGAAAATATCAACCTTTTAAAGTAGGTCAAATTCTTATGTTACAATTAATTATTAAAATAAAAAAAAATAAAAAAATAAAAAAAAATGGAGCAAGGAAAAAAGAAATATGGTAACAAGATCTCAGCATTGATCTTAGCAATGCTAGTCATTTCAATTTTACCATGAAAATGCATTTACAAAACATTATACGCACTATTAAAATAAAATACTTCTTGACGATTCATCATGTTCATTGAAGCTTATCCACGTGACACTTCAAAACACATTTTTGTACTTTAACATATTACGAAACGTAATTTCTTCGAAGAACCTTTATACCTGTACTTTTACTTATATATTTGGAACAATTACATATCTATAACCGATAATCTCTTAATAACATTCTAATATATCCAACAGTTATATCAAAGGTATAGTTTGAGATATTCTTTTTTTAGAAAGCAGATACGTTTCGTAAGTACTCTCGATCATGCTTACAACAAGGCTCGGCATTCTATTGCATTTAAATTTTTAATGAGAGAAGAAATTTCTTTTATTCATTTTTTTTTGTTTTTGTTTTTAATATTTCAACATTTATCAACTTTTCCATCATAATCTTAAATGTTTTGTAATCTTTGATTTTGATACTTTAATTGACCTTGACTTAAAGTAATAATGACCTACGAATTATATCTACGAAACATATTAACGTGAGGGTTAAATAATTGATTCGTATCACTGTGATACTCTCGTAAAAATAAGTAATATGAATAATTAAAATTGTTTCAATACATATATGAATAGATTTACGTATAGAATATAAAAAAAAAAAATGACTAAATATCCTAATAGCACAAAATATTGAAAAATATTGAATACATGTTTATTTAATATTAAAAAGACATTAAATCTCTTTTTTTTATTTTAATATTTAAATTAATATTAATTAATTATATAATATATAATAAATTAATAATAATTAATATTTAAATCTAATGTTTAAATTTTTTGATATTAAATACACATGCATTGAATATTTTTGAATATTTTGTGCTACTAGGGTAACGTTTTCATCTTGGATAGTAATAGAGTAATATAAACTTAAAATTTTTTTTTTTTTTTTCTTAATTTTCAATGTATATTTTACTTACGTAAGATAATATTATCTTCGTTCCAGTAATTCTTTCTTGATATATTTCGTCGTTCTCCGAAAAGCGCAGGTATGTTCTATTGCGCGCAAGTGCGCGTGTTCTTACGCACACACGTACACAACTAACACTCACACACTCAAACACAGAGGAAAGATACGCACTCGTGTAAGTTCGTTAACTGACCAATAAAATATGTCTCTTTATGTAATATACTAGAAGACAGAGTAAAAATAGGGTGGATTGTGGTTAAAGAATGAGAAAGCGATAGAATAAATGAATGAAAGAAGAAGAAGAAGAAGAGAGAGAAATAGAAAAAAGAGGAAGAAGAAAGCGAGAGAGCGGAGTGAGTTTCTCTCGTGGATCACCGGTGATGACCAAACGAACTGTTAGCCGCGTTCCTTTCGACAACTTTTCCGCGATCCGCTTAAAGATTTTTCTTCTAAATGAAATTTCCGTCATGAAACACAGTTAACGTGTGTACTCCTTTCTCCCCATATATTTATATTCACTATATTACCAATACATCGTTTAAATCCTTTCTTTTTTTATTATATTTATCGACTGATGTTCAAATTCGAAGAAAATGCCGCAAAAGTTTTACTATGAAACCTATCGGACCAAGCATTCAAATCACCGCGTTGCGATCAATCTCTATGCGTACACTGAAAACGGTCGTAGGATTAAATGCTCTGATGAACTCGATAGTAGAAGAAGAAGAAGTTGAAGAAGTTGAAGTGGAAGAAGAAAACAAATGAAGAAAAAGTATATTTAAAAAATAGAAACGGAAACGGGCCCCCACCAGTTATATGCCGGCATATAGAAATTAATCGAACGTTTCTTTAGCGAAATTGTGTACCGTTATAATAAACTGGATTTTTACATGTCTACTTCTTCTACTTCTTCTTCTTCTTCTTCTTCTTCTTCTCTATTTCTCTCTCTCTCTCTCTTTCTCTTTGTCAATTTCTCTTTTTTCTTTGGATTTGATTTTTATTTATTTTGAGAATACCCTCAATTTTTACCTTCTTCAATAACAAAATCAATCGCGACGTGGATGATTTGAAAAAATGTCACGCACGATAGATAAATCGATTAACTTAAGATCGATTCGACGTATTGATTGAGATTAAATAGAACGGTCTGGACCATCGGTAAAACGTTGCTTCGTACCAACCTCGTATTCAAAGAAGAACTCAACGGTAGTGGTAACCGATGCTAATAGTGGTAGGTTTGATACTCTCTCGCTGCTGATACTCGTGGTGGTGGTCGTAGAAGAAGTGATGGTAGTAGAAGTGGAGGTGGTGGTAATGGTGGTGGTGAAGACAAAGTAATAGTGGTGATGGTGGTGGTAATGACGACAACGACACTGACGAAGAACTGGACGTCCCCAGGTAAACGTACGTCCTGAAGGTTGTTTTATTTTAATTATCGTATTGTAAATTTGGCCAATTGTACAATTCCATTTTGATGAAATAAATGACACCCTTTGTTCGATAAATTAATAACATTTAATTTAACATCACACGATCCATTGTCAAGGTGTCAAATAAACGGTTATAATAAAAGAAAGATAAAGAGAAAGAGATAAAAAAAAAAAAAAGGAAAAAAGAGAAAACCTTTTACTAGGATGCTGAGAATAAGCTTATGAAACCATCTTTGGTCTTTTACGTGTCAAGGATGGGTTCACGTTTTGGTGTCGTTTTTGTGAACTCCTATAGATGTATTTTTTATGATCAAAAAAACAAGATTTGTGAAAAAGCATTCTTCGAATTTTGATTTTTATTTTTATTCTTCTTCTTCTTCATCATCTTATTATTATTATTATTATTATTATTATTATTGTTCTTTTTTTTATTTTATCTTTTATGAGTGACCGAATGATAGATAATAAATTTTCTGATATTTTTTTTTCTTAGATATGTAAATGAGTTATATATTTTATATAAAATTTAGAAATAATAAAAATATTTATTTTCAAACGTTAATTAAATTTATAACAAGAAATTTCTTTCTTTTCATTAATTATTGTCGTTTTTAATACACGTGATCAAAACCTTCCATAAAGTCATTTGTTGTAAAGAAAAAAAAAAAAGAAAAAAGTATCACGACGTTCGAGTGAGTCGCATAAACAACTAACATAAGAGAGAACGTATAAAATGTTTCATATAAAAATCAACAATCGATATCTCTAACCAATAACGTCATAAGAAACGTAGGAATAATTTTCTCCTAGTTGCGTTCTCTTTCTAATTAACTTTACAAATGATAAACGAGTTTTTCATATCGTTATAGATGCAGGATTGCAAGAAGGAGACATGTACTTAATTGCGTCAAAGTGTATCTTGTTAGGAAATGGTTAGGCCCAAAGGTTAACCCTCGATTATGCTACACAACTTGTTGCTTCATAATTACATATTAAAATTTCAACCGAATACATTTAACCTGGCCTTGTTCACTACTCTGAACAAATTCATTAATCTTTCCTCTCGTCAAATTTTTTCTTTTTTTTTTTTTATTGTTTCATTTATATTTCGCACAAATTTGCAAAATTCTTCATTCGATGTATAATCAGAAAATTTCTTTTTTTTTTTTTCTTTTTTTTTTTTGGAATGAGTCGTCTTTTTATTGATGATCTGTTCAAATTTCAAGAACGAAGATCACATTTACCGATGACATTTTTCTACGCCTCATTCGCAGAATATTCGCGACATGTAAATAGGAAAATTACACGTTATACAATACTATATGACATATATATTTAAACAACAGTCCTTTTTCTTTTTTGTTTAAATCCGTTTAAGATGAATACATATTATATCAAAAAAATAATAAAGACTTTTCCTACTGTCATTTATACATGTATTTATAAGTACATACATGCATATTATACAATTGTCAATTTATTATAGATCATCTTTTCTTAAAAACTTATCACAAAACAGAAGAAACATAAACGTCATTGATAATAATTACAGTACTGTCTTTCAAACATTGTAAGATTTTTTATACATTGACGTAAGAGCATATTTATTGACCGGATCGTACACACAATGAGTACAAGGTCTCCTTACTTTTTCGGGGTAAATGGGTATTACAAGGTGAAAAAGAGTTAAGTGTATACGAAGAAAGTAAAAAGAACATAACGCTCTTAAAAGATCAATAAGTATATGTTAACTCTAAAGTTAAAAAACAAATTGTTCTGAACAATGACGACGTCTGAATGTTATTCATGGTATTGGTTGAATGTTTATTCGACGTTATTTTTTTATTTCAAATTTTTGATATTAAATCGAACCACGTGATCGAATGACAAACAGAGAGACAAAAAGAACAATTCTGCACTATTTAACATTGGTTTTGCATTACACGTGACTTTGAATGACATAAATAAGGTCATCGAAGACAGGGAAAAACTAAAATAACGACGTAATAAAATAACTTTTTATGATTTACAAAAAAAAAACACATATATATAATTTTTATTAAAAATTAAATGATTATAAATATATTTATATTTATATTTATATTTATATTTATATACAATATATATTATATAAAAATACATATATATAATATATATTGTGTGTATATAAATAATTATATATTAATTATATATATATATATATATTATATAATAATATAATAATAAAAATATAAATGTAAATATAAATATATTTATAATTATTTAAATTTTAATAAAATATTAATATATTAATGAATAATTAAATAAAATAATATAATAAAAAAAAAATTAAAAATAATATAGTAAAATATTAATATAAAATATATAAATAAAAATTTCCTACAAAAATTAGTATTGCGCATTTTATAATAGTCATTTATTGTCGAGTTATAAAATTCATAAAGAAAAATGAAATTTGTCTTAAAATAATCAAACTTAAATCTTCAATATCATTCAAATGGTGAGGTTTACGAAAAAAAAATATAAGATACCTTTTTTGTAGAGCATTAAATTTCCTACAAAATTCTTTCAGAACATTTTTCTGTACAATCAATTAATAATGAGGTATGAATTTTATTCTATTGGACTGAGAAAAAAATAAAAAACTGCGATGCGGTGGATCTTCCTATTAAAATTAAGAGCTCATATTTGGTGAGAATTTTTTTAAGGTGTCTAGCAACCCATTTTTCNTATATATATATATATATATATTAAAATGAAAGGAAGAAACGTTTCGAAATAAATGGGATTGATTAATAATAATTATTTCTTCTTTCGTAATAATAATAATAATAATAATAATAATAATAATAATAATAATAATAATAATAATAATAATAATATCTTGATATTTATTTTGAAAGATTTATTTTGAAAAGTTGCAAATGTTTAAAGAATGCAATATCAGCGGTTAATACGTGACGATAAACGGATTTTGACCTTACCGGAAACATACTTGATTCATACAACATAATCAAAAGTGAAATGAACAAAAATGACACGTCGTGACAAGTCAATACATATTTTCATCGCGTGTATCTTGTCAGAATTAAAAGCCATTTTTCAAAAGTTTGAATCGTTCAAACTTTACGAAAATAATATGTTATTTAAAGAAAACAGTAAAAATGATAAAAAAAATAAAAAGAATGAGGAAAGAAAGGAGAAGAAGATGCAAAAGAAAGTTCGACAAATCGAGGTCATTGTTAATCAATCGCTAAAAACTATCAAACATTACCAATTATCGTATCATCAATGTAAAAGGTGAAAAACTAGAAATTTTGTTGTATTTCCATGTGTTATATTAAGTGTATAAAATTAATGTGAAACTTTATACCAATGTAAAAAGTATTAATATTATTTATTCATGTTATAATAAAAACAAGTTGAATTAATTTGCTTTATTCATGCGTAAAAGGATCGATTAATCTTGTAAACAAATAACAAGACAAATGATATATTTAATGACCTAAATAAACATAGAATGTAATTTTACTGTATAAATAAACAATCATATTAATAAAAATGATATAAGAAGGTTGAAATTCATTTTTTTATTTTAAGTATATAATTTATTCGTTCTAATTAGAACGATATATAATAAGATTTTATAAGATAAGATTTTTATATTTGTTGTATGTGAAATTGTTGTTTAGTATAAGCAATATTTATTTATATATTAATATTATATAATATTGTATATATATAACTATTGGTACTCTCTCGTTTAGTATGCAATTTATTTATAATATATATTTATTTATAATTTATAATAAATATATATAATATTAATATAATAATATATTAATTAATAATAAATTAATAAATTTAATTATTATAAATTATAAATATTATATATATATATATTTTTTATATATTATATATATTATAAATAATATAATATATATTAAATATTAAAAATATTATATATAAATATTTAAATTATAATAAAATATCAATTAATAATTAAATTAATATTATATATATATATATATATTATATATTATATATTATATATATATTTTTTATATATTATATATATTATAAATAATATAATATATATTAAATATTAAAAATACTATATATAAATATATAAATTATAATAAAATATCAATTAATAATTAAATTAATATTATATATATATATATATTTTTTATAATAAATATATGTTATATATATAGGAGAATTTATATATAATATATTTATAATATACATTTATTTATAATTTATAATAAATATATATATATATATATATATATATATATATATACTCTCTCGTTTAGTATGCAATTTATTTATAATATACATTTATTTATAATTTATAATAAATATATATATATATATATATATATATATATATAGATTCTAATTAATAATTTATATAATTAATTAATTAATTATTTATAAAAAAAAAAAACTCATTTTAAATGTAAAAATATCTCAAGAAAAGAAAAGAAAAGAAAAGAAATAAAAATAAAAATAATAGATCCAATTGATGAAATAAATCAATGGCCATAAATCAATGAATAATAAAAAATGATAGTTTTGATCTAAATAACAAATATGATCGAAATAATTAAAAATATTTTCTTTTCGTAGAATAAATACAAACCTTGACATAACAGTCTCACGTTTATCTTTCCTACGAACGATCAAATAATAAAAAAATAAAAAATACAAAAATAAAAGTAAAAGTTCGAGAGACTTTTAATGAAAATAAATAACATATGGTTTCTCATCCGCAATTGAATTGCGGATTCGTTCGTAGAACTTCCTTTGAAATAAACGACGCAAGGAGAAAATATAAAAGTATCTTGTACATACTTTTGTATGTACATACATGCATGCATGTATGTATATATACATATATGGATAAGTATAAGTATGTATGATATACGCATGAAGACCATAATCGTGGATCGTTGGTCGAAGCAATAGAAGACGATGCAAAATGTCTTTTTTCACTGCTAGTATCAAATCTACGATGTAATTTAAATTCTTTTTTTTTTGTTTTTTTTTTTTTTTTATTATTATTTCTCGATGTAATCTCACAATTCTTCCGGTTGTAAACCATTTCCAGAAAGAACCGTTGCCACTAACAAGTTCGATTGGTCATAAGAATTTCATTTATTTATTCTTTAATAATAAAAACAAATTTTTAATTGAAATAGGAAAACGAATTATATTATTTTTGATAGTCAAAATGTTAAAATAATATGTATGAGTATCTTTAAAAAAAAATGTTGTAGATTTTGGAAAACCCAACTGAAAAGCAAAGAGTTTTTGTTAGAAACGATATCAATGTCGTAATATTTTACATGAATGATTCAATTTGATTTAATTGAGATATAAATTTAAATAATAAAATCTTTTAATCAAGGTAATGAAAAATGTGGAAGGTAAAAGTATTTATCGTAGATTAAAGTTATATAAATATGTAAATAAAATGGTAAATAGACATATCATTAAAAATTATAATCATAAAATAAATATTAAAATCAAAAAACTGATAATAAATTTGATTAAAATCAGAAAATAAATATTAAAGTAAAAAAATAACTGATGATAAGCTTTGTTAAAATCAGAAAATAAATAATTCTAATTTATTTGTTTATTCTTTCTTAATGTGACACTCTTTTCCTAGAAATAATTTTCATTTTCCTATTATTATAATCTCTTTTATAATTTTCATGTTAATTTTTGTTTTCTATTTCTAGATTTTTTGCTTTTGCAATTAACTTTGAAGTTGTTACAAAATGCAAATTTTCTTTATTATCAGGAAATATTACTAATAGATAATAATAAGACAAAAAAATATTTATCGATCTAATCTATGATGTGAAGTATCAATTTTATGCTAATGTAATGTATACACGTTTGAATAAAAAAAAAAAGAAAAGAAATAATAAGTATTAATATCGTCATAAAAATAATATGATTCAATAAACAAGTTCATTAACTTGGAATTTATCATAAAAAAAAGTATGAACCTTTTATAAGATACAATATTTTTTTTACTAGAATTAATTTTTTCTATTTCTTATAATAAAAATGTTATTAATATGTTTCAAATAAAAATATTATAATAATTATCCATTAAATCATAATTATTATTAATCACTGAAACTTTTAATTATTAGTTAATATTACGAAAAAGCGATTATGTGTTTTTCATGAAAAATATTGATGAAACATGAATTAATCTTTCTTCACTAATTTGTCACGAATTATTACCAATTAAGAAATTTTTTTAATTTATATTTCTTACAAATTAATAAACTCATGAACGAAAGATGAGATTAATGATGATTAACTAAAAAAATATTATAGAATTTAATACTAATAGAATTTTTAAATTATTAAAATCTAAATAAAATTAAAAAATCATAGGATTTATAAATTATTTATGTAAATAAGAATTAAAATATATTATATAACTTACGCCTTTATTTGCCAAAATTAATATTGCATTTTGTGTTTTTAAGCACATATTATTCGATAACTATGAATAATTTTATTATAAACGTCTCAACGTAGTATATTTATTTGATATATTTAATAGAAACATAAATTTCAAAATATATATACTAATTTTATATATACTGTCATTTTTCCTGAAATATTAAATTAAATAATAAAACAAACAAACAAAAAATGATTTTTCGAATATTATAAACTACTGTTTGATTTATAGATACTTTTTCAGCTAAGGTTTTCTATAAATAATTACGAAGTTACCTAGATCATACAACATTATAGTTCAAACGAAGAGTCAAAAGATTGACTATTTGATTAACACAATATATTATAACATTTATTTGTAATTTAATAAGTATATATATATATATATGATATAACGCTTGTTACAGAGCCAAAATATGATTAATGTTATAAACAACAAATTGAAATGTTTAAAATAAAAATAATACTGAATAATGATGTTCCATCTTTCCTACAAAATATGACAATTTCGATAATTTACATCCATAAACGTTATTTACCGACTATTGAACTCTTCATCTTATCTTGTATGTATATTTGTCTAATCATAAGTAAATTATTGTTCAATAATGATGCAAGGATTGGTCAAAAGAGAATTCATTTTATAAAAAATAATATTAACATTGATGATGTTATTGTTTCAAAGATATTAATTTGTCTTCTTAAGATGTGCATATATACATATATATGTATGTATATATCTTTAAAATGCAATCATAGCATTAATAGTTTAATGACGCATCTCATTCCATATACGAATTTCATAAGAAATTCAAATAATCTTTTACCTATGTTTAACGTACATGATAATACATTGTGAAGAAGCTTAAATTTTAGTGTGCGTCACAAACTTCAGAGATAATATATTATAAGGAAGTGTAAGTAGTGATATACATACCTCCCACATATGATTTACTTTGTATTTTTCTCAAAATGTTATGAAACCGTATAGCATTTATGCATATGTAAAGAAAATCACGAAAATGATAATAGTTAATATGTGAAATATAATAATAAAAGATATCATTTACAATATTCCTGCATTTTGTATTATTCATATTTTAATATAGCATAAAATGCTGGCTCGGATATATAACGATCCTATTTTTCAATTATCTCAAGATAAATTTATGTCAGAATAATTTGTACAAAAGAACGTTTCAATTTAAGTACATTGAACAGGCGTTATATAGCGTTGTCAGGTATAATAAAGTATAGTATTTCCTTGTACGTCTTTCTGGAGATTAATTTCAGAAAGAGAGCTAGATTGAGTGTAATTTACATTTATTACTAATTATAATGACATGGTTTGTATATAGCTATCAATATTCTTTCAATATGTAGCACAATACAAAACAGTACATTGTTTAACCATAATTGTTACATATAGCCCGAATCATTAAAACAGATCTATTAACTTATAATCTATACACCTTGCAGGAAAACTTCGCACGTCTAAATACCAAAGATTGAAAGGAAAATAATATTTTACAATTGTTAAATGAATAATTCCCCCAAAAAAAATACTAAAGGTATAATTTTAAAATAATCATATATGGAATATACAATTAATATTAAACTACTTAATAATCAATATAATCATCATAAATATATAACGGATATGTTTTAACAAAAAGGAAATCAATATTTTCGGTTGTTCCCTTTTTGCTTATTGAGATAGATCAGTGAAGTGTATTCACATTTTACATTAATTGAAAAGAAAATGTAGATCTTGTGCTTAAGTCTAAGAAAATTTTGTACAACACAATAAAGCGATTCGATTATCAATATCTATCACCAGCATTAACAAAATCATTTGATTTACATAAAATAATTACTAATCACTTTTTATGTATAGTAAATCATAGATTAGATAGTAGTTGTCTCTAAACACTGAGATCTTCACAGACGCATCGTCTTAAGTATTGCATCGAATGCAAGGTAACTACATTATATTTAAGTAGAATACAATAATTATTTAGTTATTGATACTATCTTCACAGACATTTTTATACCTTTACATTTTTTTAATAGACATTTCAATAATACTCACTACAATCTGTCAAGATTTTTTTTTTTTTTTTAATCTGAACTGGTTGTTAATGAAATCATTTTTTATTTATTATGACTCTGAGAGTAAGAAAGAGAGCATGGTAATACATTTGTATGTTAATAATTTATCTGTAGTTCTTTGTAACATGTTTTCAACTTGATATAGAATTTCTACTCACATTTATATAAGTGAACATTTCTACAAAAAGTAATTAAGATTTATCTTTCATATGTAAATACACACACACTTTCGAATATTTTAATATTTATTTTTTATTCAATGAAAATGTTTTAGATAAGTTTGCAATATTCAAAGAAATTAAATATGGCAATCTTAAATAAACTTTTTAAATGCAATTTAAATATAAATTCGTAGCTTTTAGATCAATTTTTTTTTTGTATTCTAGAAAATAGGTGAGACAATAATCATAATTGTTATTTTTCAACAAATCAATAAAATAATTAATTTCAATAGAAAACATGTTAGAATACTTTGGAGAATTACATTTAATATATAATAAATTATATTATAGATATAATCATATATTTTTAAATAAAAATTAAAGTATTTATATATTATATAGCATATACTATTTATTAAAGCTTCTATAACTGAGATACAATATGAGAAAAAGTCATATTAAATATGAATATTGAAATTTATGAAAGAAAAACTTTTTGTTCTTTTTAAACTTGCAACCCAGAACACCAGTCTTTTTAAGTTATCATACATTTAGTACCTTCATATTTGTAAACTGGTGATAAAGAGCAATTGCCATATGACAAATATTGCATAAATATTATCAAAATAATACTAAGAGATTGCAAATGACTAGCAAATGAATATACTGAAAAAAAAAAAATAAATAAATAAATTACTGTACAGTATATATTATTTTTTTTCTCTATGATTTTAATAAACCATGAGCTTTCTTTCCAACATCAGATCACACCTACACATTATTAAAGTCTCACAATGCACATTATTAATATCCGCGTTTACTATGAACACGTCACAATGTTAAAATATACATAACCTGTGCATGTGCTACTTCTTAGACATTATGGAATTACTATATTTATTCATTACAAGATTTAATATTTAATTCTGTAATTGATGAATGGTCATCATAATTCGTGCCTAGAAACTCGAATGGCATATTTTGAATGTACCTAATGTTTCTTTGTGTCATTGGGCGCATGAATAAGTGTAACTTACAAGTGGTCAACAATAAGAAGCACAGTTTAACAAATAACGCTTCCTCTACATCTGCCATGAAAACTTACTCTACAATTAATGCTGCCCAGCGATCTATCAGCAAATAAAGTTCTTCTCATTTCTGTAAGAAATAAATAATAAAAGAATCAAATTATACCGAAAGTAACATGACTCTTTCATATTACTAAAAAGAAAACAGAAGATAAAATTACCTCAGAGAAAAACAAACTAGAGAGAGCAGTATGTTTTCAGGATGGATTAATCTAATCCATTTTTCTTCGTTGGTAGTTCGCTGTGCATCTTGTGAAAATATATTTCGGTAATGACTATGGATGACATTTAATAAGCAGGGGCTTGAAAATCCCCCATTCCCCGCTGCTGTTGACCAAAAGGTGGTTCTTGATAAGCAGCATCTGTAGCGTCAGGATAACTTGTATATCCTGTTCCACCTACAGGATCTGCTTCGTAACTTGGAGCAAAGGCTGCATCTTGTATACCTTGTCTGAATCTTTGAAATGCAAACCAGGCACAGCCAATCTATATATACAAAAATATAAATATACATATTTTCCAAAAGGGTCATGGAAAATTTAATGCTATTAAATTATTTTCACTTTACGATGAATAACAAATTGTAAATGAAAAACTTACCCAAGAAAAAATTGAAAAAAACGAAAATGCAATAGCTCCTTGTACATTATTAACACCGTACCCATCTTCTGAAGCTGGTGATTTATTCCATGCATTTGTTAGGTAACAGAAGCCGACAAAATATAAAAATGCCCAAAAACCCGAAAAACTAAAAGAGATAGAATATATACGTGTGAAATCAATGATTACAAATCAATGAAAGATTTTATTAGCAATTGTATCATTTTATCAACTTGTTATTTAATAAACAAGTTTAATAATTCTAGGAAATAATTGATTAAGCTTACCCAAGATCTAAAAGGACATAATGTTTTCGAGTTTTAACAGAGGACATTTGTTCAAACAGATATTCACCAGCAAGGAAACCAATACTGGCTAAAAATGCTATAACACCTATTCCGATGCCATAATTACAAGCATTATTGTCGCCATTGTAGAGGCACACCTCTTTGTCTCCTTTTGTAATGTATCCCTTGCTGCTTATGCACCCAAATACTATTATAGCAAAGAGCTGAAATTCATTAAACTTTCTTCATTAAATTTATCTTTTTTATACCTTTTTTTTTTTAATTCTTTTCTAATATTTGCAAAATATTTGTAATCTTTAAATATATACGTAAATAATTTAATATTAAAATAATTCCAAGTTAGAGTATAAGATGACATGACTGTTATAACATATATCCTATTCATATATCGAAGTGATAAAACAAAATGGAATAAAATCGATAGAATGACATATCCCTATATAGATATGATATTATTATAAGATAAAATCGATGTAACGGGTTTGATTAAGAAGCCAAGAATTTTGATTTAGTCGATAATGTACATAAGCATAACTTGGCATAAAATAAAATCAACCTACTAAATAAGACCATTTAAAAATATCATCTCATTAAGGACATTTATAATCGACATTTTTAAAACGTATCAGATCAATCGAAGTTATGATGGATTTCAATTGAAAATCCCATAGAATCTTGTATTATGGGGCGTACCGCTGGAATTCACGAAAAATCAATAGAACCCCATCATGGATAGGGGTGGGGGCTCAAGTTCTTTTAAAATCAATGTATTTACCATCTCAAATTTAGTTCGACCTATTGAGCTATAGAATAGGAAACATTCAAGAAAATGAAATTTTGTTATAATGCTTTAACTTACCAAGCATGCTGCCCTTAAAATAACTAGAGGCCTTTGAATGAATGCAATCGGATCAAAAGGCGCTCCTGCCTTTCCTCCACCGTACGCTCCGCCGCCGTCCATCTTAATGCAACTGAAGTGAAATTTCAAAGCTTTCAAAGAAAGACACCACGCACGCGCCACACAATACTCATCCTCTTGTGCGATATTTTATTAAACCATCATTGTAAACTCTCCAATTTATTTGATGAGTAGTTACCTAAATAATCAAATATTAATATTTTACAATGGAGAAAGAAGTAAAAAAAAATAAAAATAAAGTTGTTTAATATCTACATTTGTAATTTGGTATTTAACTAATTGCATACAAAATAATTAAAATAAAAATGAAACTTAAAATTATTAATATCACAAGTACTACGCGTATTGAATTTATTTATAATTCTTTCAAAAATTACATATCTGTTTGTATAATTCAAAAATGAATTTCTATTTCAATAGTGATTGGTTAATATTATTTTTGCAAGTTCACCAATCAATATACGACAATTAATTGAACTTACATCTGATTGGTGGTGACAATAATAGAACGGAACGGAAGATAATAGTAGAACGGCGTAGAATTATTGTACACACCTTTCGTGTGATTATCGATTTTATAATTTGTAAAATATACTATATTACATAATTTAATTAATAGCAATTTTTTCTCATAAGGTATAAATAATTATAATTTTAAACAGTAAATATAAAAGAGTATATATAAAAACATTCGTAAAATAAAAGGATTTTTCCGATAATGGCGCCACAAAAAATTTAAATAACATACGTTATTGAACACTTCATTATTATCGTTATACATTTGTTTTGTAGACTTTATTTTTATTTGTAATATTTAAAAAAATACATATACATCAATATATATAAATATGACATAGTTAATGACGTAATATATTAAAGATGATTAGTTGAAGTAAAACTTTTGCCACGTGTCAAGTTACGACTACATTACCGACTGATAAAGTACCTTTTATTATTTTATGTTGATAAAATAATAAATAATTAAATATAACTAAACTTGTTGAAATATATATATATTTTTAATTGGTATATTATTAAATTCTTTAAATTAAACCCAGTAAACTTTTTATCAATTTTGATTTGCAGTTGTGTCGACCACTACGGTCACGTTACGGTGGTATGGGAGACGTTCAGATAGTATAAAAGAGCAGGGAGCGATGCAACAGTCCGGCTTCTGAGGGCATCGTCGTTAGATCAGTTGGGATTATTGGTATTGTTTTTCGCCTGATAGACAATACGAATTATCCTGCAATGGCCCTCAGCCAAACTAGTGTGGTAAGTAAAGGAGAAATCAATGACAACTCCACAGAAATATGATTGTAATAATGAAACGTGTACGTTTTAGTTCTAAGAAATAATTCGACATGGTTATGCGAAGCCACGTTGTAAAGGAATAAATTGTTCACGTGGTTCATATACTTGTCACCTAATTTGAGAAATCCTCTCCAACTTATATTTTATTCAATGTTTTTTATCATTCTCTTTCTCTCGATTACAACTTTTAGGTTAATCGTATTTTTTGTGTTCTTAGGAATGTATGAAATACTTAACATCTATTCAATTATTATATTCTTCTTTTTATGTCAAAACAGTTATTTAATCTTTACTTTCATACTTCAGAATTGTTAGTTTTCATTTGAAAAAAGAACGTAATATTTATTATATAAATTATTAAATATTTAATAGAGATTAAGATAGCATAACAAATTCATTAAGTAACGTTCACGTTATTAATATTACACAAATTAGATTTAAAATCATATTTTTTATAAGTATGCATTTCTGTAGAAAACATAGAACATATATATGATTTAAAGTCTTTACTAATTTATTGTTTCAAATTTTATTAATTAATTGTATATACCGAAACTGATGCATTTAAAAAAAACTTTTGTTTTGATTTTTGTTATTATAAATAACAAAATACTTTAACATATTATTTACAGTTGAGACTATACAACACTGTGATAGATGATGTAATAGGTGGAGTTCGAGAAGCGTTTTCAGATGAAGGTGTAGATGAACAAGTATTATTAGAACTGAAACAAATTTGGGAAACAAAATTAATGTCAAGTAAAGCAGTGGAATTAAATCCAGAACCACAAGAACCACAAGTTCCTCAGCTAAATACACATAAATCTGTGCCTGGTAGCAAAGGTATAATGACATACATATAATTACAAAATAATTTATACTAACATAAAAATTTAGGATAAAATTATATAATATATCTTTGCTAATCATATATTATTGATACAGTTTCACAACAATCGCAGCAGCAACAACAACAACAACAACCAACACCGCAGCAATCACAACCGCAACAACAGCAGCAGCAACATCAACAGCCGCAACAATCACAGCAACATCAACAACAACCATCACAGCAACAAACATCACATTCTTCAAGTACACCATTACAACACCAAAATGCACCGGTGCAACAAGTGGTGACGACTACTCCACCTGCGGTACTTGATAGACAAGTGCCAATTCAAATTACTTTACCACCACAACCTGGTTCACGTGATTCTCAGCAACGTATATTAACTATACAAGTTCCTGCATCTGCGATTCAAGGTATATAGAGTTCAGAAGTTATTGTATATCATATGTTCTTGTAAGCTAAAGTAAATTATTTTGTTTAAAGGCAACCAACTTCACACTATTTTAACTGGTCCTATAATTAGTGCTGCAATGGGTTTGCCAGCTGATGTAGCTGGAACATTATTACAACAGCATGTAAATTCTACTTTTCTGGGTCATCCTACATTGTCACCAATTCAGGTTAATCAACCCTTACAAGTTGTAACGCAAAACACAAATAATGTTGTTTCACAACGATCTGTTCAAGGTCAAGTAAGTACAATTTTTAAATCTATAAAAACATTTATAATATTTTGTAAATATTATTATAATTCATGAAGTTTAGAAATATATTATTAGTTATTTTTCTTATTTTTTTAGCAAAATAACATAGCCCAATTAGATGGAGCATTAGGTGATTCCTCAGATGAAGACGAAGAAGAAGAGGAAGAGGATAACGATGATGACGATGAGGATCTTGATGACAAGGAAGAAGAGGAAAATGATGAAGCCACTGCACGAGAAGAGGTACTTAAAAAAATTATTATAAAATTGAAAGTAGTCCAAGATAATAAATATTTAACTTATATTTCTTTTTATTCACAGGAACCATTAAATTCTGAAGATGATGTAACGGATGATGACCCTTCTGACCTATTTGATACAGACAATGTAGTTGTTTGTCAATATGATAAAGTAAATTTCTATTTTATTAAGATACCTAAAGAAAGATAGTTTAATCATTGTAATGTAAATGAAACATTACATCAGGAATGTTTATGTATGATTGTACAAATATTTTACTTTTCAGATTACAAGGAGTAGAAACAAATGGAAATTTTATCTTAAGGATGGCATAATGAACTTAAGTGGGAAGGATTATGTGTTCCAAAAGGCAAATGGAGATGCTGAATGGTAGATTTGAAGATGATGTGAATATTGTGTTGTCCAGTTTTATTTTTAACAGACTTTATAAAAGGACAGCTTGGTAATGTGTTCATGTGACGTTGTGCTTGATGGACAACATTAAGCTGTAAACATTCTATAATGAGGCAGTAAACCACATAATAATACTATTATATCTAAAATTAAAGTGGTTAAACTCTCTGAGAAAGTAAAAAATCTAGATTTTATATCTTTTATATTTTAATATTTTAGTAATTATCAAAGTTAATATAATGGCAATTTATTGATATTGTTTATTTAAGAAAAAGATTTTAAAATAGTTATATATAAAGTTTAAATAATTTTCTGTTGTTTATTATAAATTTATTATAATATTTTATTATTGTATTATTTTATTAGTGGTACTATTCCTCATAAAGAAAGTTACAGCAGCTGTTCTTATATCGTTTTACAACACAAACATTATTGTTCAATCAATAATGTATTTAGTGAAATATTTTAGTTAACATTACTAGTTGTATTAATGATTATCGCATCAAGAATTTTAATCATTATTCTTGCTGCTTTATATCCCTAGGATCTATAATTATTAAACTTTTACATAATTACAAAATAATTGTAAATAAAGTAAAGGGATGCTAATTATGTGATGCTTTTGAAAATAAATGTGTCTTATACTGTTATTATAGTTAACTAAATTGCGAAATAAAAATGATCATTTAATTCTTAAATTAAATCTGATTGATCAAGAAGAACTACGTCAGTAACAATATACAACAATAATATTAATATCGATAACTGCCTGAAACAGTCGGTAATGCATTTTGAACGAAAGCGGATAACATGCACCCTCGAATCACGACCCTGGAACAAAATGCATCCTGTCACAACATAATTAAAGCTTATGGCAAGTAACGAGAAGAAAATCATAAAAGCAGGATGTTTCCGTAATTATTATAAACAGTTAATGCTCTTATTAGACTGGTTTTGAGCGCGTAACGATTACGGTTAACCTCACTTTTTTCGAATGACATTGTTGACAGTGACAGATAGGGTTAACAAAGAATAGCAAAGAGACTACGAAAAACAACAAAAATAATAATAAATAACAATGAAATAAGCAAAATTATTTTTAATGAAAAAGAAAGAAAATAAGATGAAATATGTAATGTTTAAAAATAAAAGAAAATATCGGGAGGATGTTATATAAAATGCGTAATCGTGTGTGACCATGAATGAGAAGAAGAAATTAAAGCGCGCACGAGATACATCTCGGGAATGTTAAGCGGTTTTCCTACGCCGAAATTTCTACGCGGGATGGAAAAGATATGCCTCTTTGTGAAGCCGAACGTCCTCTTCATGGATAGTAGCTTATGCTTCCGAAAACTGTGGGAGTAAGAGTAGTACAAACTAATAAAGAAAGAGAACGAGAAAGAGAGAGGAAGAATCAACCCACCCGGTCTTTCGGTCCTCTTTCTTCAAAGCATTTAACTCGATTCTCTTAGTAAAAGGCAGCAATCGAAATTGTGGGCTCGAGAAGTCGTGGTGCATCGTTCAAGTTGTGTTGTCAAGATCGAAAAGTGACCATTACCTAAAAAGGGCCTAACAAGTAGAATCGACGATTTTAATCGCGATTTTACATTGATCTGTCATTTTAAAAATGCAAATCAAACGAATCGGATGGTGTTTGATCTTGAGCATTTTTTTTACATACCACGTGGTCAGCGAGAACACGGACTCCTTGGAATCTAATGGTAAACTCATCTATGTTTACATTACAGAATATAACAAATGAATATATATTGCTTATTTAATCATCTAAAACTTTACCTTTATTATCGTATATTCCCTTTTCTATATGTTTGTATTTTTATTCATATTTTTAATCTATTTGTTAATCGTTCATTCACTTTCAATATTTGTTTACCCTATTTTTGTTTATTATCTGTTTATTATCTTGTTAGCTTTGTATGACGAATATACTCATTGTATGAAAAATGTAATAGTATTATTTTGAGAAAGAGAGAGATATTTAAGTATTTTAAAATAAATTATTAAATAAATTTACAAAAAAGTAATAAAATAGTTAATTAAAAATTTAAAAGACACTTACATTTTTTCGAATTTATTTTAATTTCTATATATTCTAATGTTATATTGTCTATGTAAAAAATTATGTTAAATTTATATATAATTATAAATATTATAATATATTTAATATAATAATTTATAATAATATAAATATATTATTAAATATATATATATATATATAATATTAATTATATAAATATTTGTGTTGTTTTCTGTGGAAAACAACAGGTATACTTTACGTATAATATATGATAATTATATCTCATATATAATATTCATTGATTAAATTGATCAACGATCAAAAATTAAAATTGAAAGTTTCTTTTTCGATAAAAATAATGTTACGGTTCATTCATTTAATGAAAAAAATTAAACGAAAGTGACAAGAAGAAATGAGGAATAAAATAACATTCGCTTTTTCTTTACTTCTCAAAGATATAACGTAATCTCTCTTTAACCGCAAATAACTTTTGAAAGAAACGAAAGTTTTCTCAATTATGTAATTTTCTCTCGATCAGTCATAAATTATTTACCTGTAAAAAAAAAAGGAATAATGCAATAGCGATAGATATAAAATCTATCGTCAATTGTCTTTTTGTTTTCTATCGATCTATCGTTACGCTTTCCAAATTATCGTACGATCGAAACTAATTTGTTTTTATTATCAATTACTTTCGTATATATCAAAGATTTTTCAACATAAAATACTTTATTTCACTATTAAATTATTTTACTTTCAACAAATATTGTTTTATATTTATCGGGAATTGAACAATAAATAAAAATAAAATCAACATCAAACAAGCAACATGGCTTAATCGTAATTGTAACATTTAATTGGCTCAACGAGATCAACCTATTTTGTTTGAACTTAATTGTTCTCAAACTATTTATTTCATTCTTAAATTATATTTTATTGTAAATATATTTGAAATTAATTTTTTTTTCTCTAGAATCTCGTTACATTTTTATCATCTGGCAACCGGAAACGATGGTAGCTTATTTCGAAATAGTATACTACGTGACTTTAAAAACGTAAGATTAAATATCATCTTCAAGATTTACGATATATTTAGCTTATTTGTTTTTATCTTTAATTACTATATTTTATAATAGTAATAATATTACAATAAATAATATAAAATTACACAATTGAAAAAAAAAAGTATTTCATTGTCGGTAAGTATTTATCTTTTTCTTTATACAACCCACCATTTCAAATGCGTGGGTTGGTTACAGCAATCGTAATGAAGCATATCTTACTGAAATATATATATAACATACTATTCCGTGAAACGTGTATAGTAAAAAGTAGTGCTATTATATGTCATCGATATGAAAAGATTCTTCCACAGTATAATTATCTTATAAGGGGACAAAACTATGTTTTACCATGTTTCCTACGTCCATTTTAATGTTTATAATTTATTAATAGAATGTACAAAAGAATATTGACAAATGTTGATACAAATCACGTATGAAAAAAGTACGTGCGATGCATAAATACTATAAATCTTTCTAGATCATAGTCAGAAAGATGCATTTACCATTTTGCATTCGCTAAACGTTCTGCGGTTTTTCATGTTGGGCACTACTTTACGATCGGTTATGACGTCATCGTTCAAACTGAACATAAATCATATTAATTTTATGAATAGTTGATTTTCATAAATGTTATTTGTATATGCATATATATGTCAGTAATTATGACATTTTGGGTTAATGTAAATTAAAAAATTTACTGAATTAATATTATGATTTATTTATTTATGTTAAAATTATTCATATTTTAAAAGAAATCATAAAATCAATTTTTACAACTTTTTATTTTACATTAATTCAATGTCATAATTATTGGCACAAGTATATTTATATAATTATATCAAATTGAAATTATAAACATTGTTAGTAGGTATGTGAAATGGCGGCATCGCAGACTTATACTTTTTTAGAATCACTGTAATTGGGGAATATTGAAATGAAAAATTAAATATTGTTATTCTATTAATAATATAATATTGATTTTTGTATTGTTTTTCTTTTCTTAGTATAGCGACTTTTGGACCTTGGTCGCTTATCAAAACATAAGAACAAATATTTGAGTTTATATTTATACATTTAACATTTTGAACATAAACAAAGTTCAAACATCATGTAAATCTTGATATTCTCAAATCTCGGTCTACATGATAATATATATGTATCTATAAGTATTAAATTGTTATCATTTCAGATGTTCTCATTTTCACTGTTGCTACAAACGAGACTGATGGTTTCAAGAGATATATCCGGTCTACGGAGGTTTACGGATTCCGTGACTACGTGAGGGTTCTTGGTTTAGGAAAAGAATGGAGAGGGGGTAATGTTAAAACCAGTCGAGGCGGTGGATACAAAATAAATCTTTTGAAAGATGCGCTAAAAAATTATCAAAATGATAGGGACAGAATTATCATCTTTACGGACAGGTAGATGTATGGTGAATGATATTAATTATATCAATATATATTCATACATATATATATCTTCTCAGTTACGACGTTATATTCCTGGCTCAAATTTCCGAAATTGTTGAGAAATTTAAGGAAACCGAAGCACGAATATTATTCTCAGCGGAAGGTTTCTGTTGGCCTGATCAGAATTTAGCTTCTAAATATCCACAAGTTACTGGGGGGAAACGTTATTTAAACTCTGGTGGTTTTATGGGCTACGCCTCCGACGTATTTGCCATTTTAAACATTGCCACACTCGAGGATCATGAAGACGATCAATTGTTTTACACGAATATTTACCTTGACGAAGATTTGAGAGAAAAACATAAGATTAAACTTGATCATAAGTCCGAAATATTTCAAAATCTTTATGGTGCTGTAGGTATGTGTAAACTTGAGTAAATATTTAACGATGACTATTCGATGAGATATTTATATACTTTCTCTTACATTGTTTAGCCGACGTCGAATTGATATTCAAGGGACAAGAGGCTTATCTTCAAAATACAGTGTACAATACAATACCTTTGATAGTACACGGTAATGGTTACAGTAAGCTAGCTCTTAACTCCTTAGGAAATTATTTGGCACGTGCCTGGAGTCCTGAAGAAGGATGTTTAAATTGTTGGGACAATGTCATTGAATTGGATATTACCAAACCTGATAAATTTCCTATTATTTTGATTGCATTGTTCATAAATATACCAGTACCATTTTTAGAAGAATTTTTACTATCCGTTTATCGACAGACCTATCCAAAATCTAAATTACATCTTTTCATTTACAACGATGTTTCATATCATGAGCAGACTGTACAAGAATTCGTCGATACTATTGGACATGAATATTTGGCTGTTAAACAAATTTTACCAAACAACGATATAGATGAAGTTCAAGCAAGAAATTTGGCAATGTAAGAATTGCGAAACTAACTTCATTTACACATATTACATATGTATAGATTCATATTTTTAACATTAACACAATATTCAATCAATTCTTATGCAGGGATTATTGTTTGTTGAAAAACTGTGAAGGATACTTTTCAATCGACGCTATTGCCCATCTTGATAATGAACATACTTTGAAATTATTGGTTGAACAACAGAGAAACATCGTTGCTCCTTTACTTGTAAGACCATATAAAGCATGGAGTAATTTTTGGGGAGCCATCACAGACGATGGATTTTATGCACGGAGCTTTGACTATATGGAAATTGTCAAGAATGAACGCAGGTGAGTTATATGTTTTACTATAAATCGAAATAATATTTCTATTAAGTTATTCGAATGTTTCATTTGTATAGATTAAATTGTTTTTTATTTTTCGTTATTATATTTATTTCATTTTATTACGTTTTCATATATAATACGCTAGATTTATCTGCTGCGTTTCTAGTTAATCGTTTAGGAATGTTTTCCGTCTAATAAAAAATCAACCTATGATTTACCTCATTAGAATATTACGTTCAATTTTAATCAAAAGCAATGGAGAAATCAGTCTTGAATGATCTCCGGTCGATGCTGTACATATTATCGGCGGTACATTCATAAACACCCGCATCCATCTGAGTAGCAGGATCTATCTCAAGTTTAGATTTTACTTTATCTGCACCGACTTGCCATTCGTGTACCTATTGTTAAATGAAGGATTAGATCAATGATAATGATAAATATTATATTAGGTGTAGCTATTAATTCGGTGGTTTGATGTTAAATTTACTGTATCAAAATCGGCATTGACATCTTTGTTAAAGAACTCGTCAGTTGCCTGAAAGATGGACCATAGAATAATGTGGACCCTAAGACCATTTATTTAAAGTGCACCGAATTAATTGCTACATTTAATAATTGTAAATAAAATGATGTGTCAAATTTTACTAACGTGTAGGTAAAGATGACTGTAAATCTCAGTTCCATCTTTGAACCATGTAATATGGGGTCTCGGTTTACCACGTGCGACACACACGAAAGCTATTTTATGTCCCAATACGTACTCAAAATCAAAATGTGATGCAAGCAATATTTTTGCTCCCTGAAAACGAAAGTTAATCATTAATAAAAATAATAATTATTTTTGTATTTTATAAAATTGTACAAAATGTTGTTCCTTACATTATCGTTATTATAATACTGATCACTCTCGGTATCACGATATTTTCCAGTAATAGGTAGACCTATCTGTACACGAGACTTACTTCTTGCTCTAGAACGACCTCTTCTGCCAAAACTCTCGCGTGAATTTAATAATAATATAGTCAACAAAAGAATTACAAATGTTAAATGTCGCATGATGATTCTGAAATAATAGAATTTTTCGTATCAGTTTAACAATGATTATCTTTATAGACGATTGAATAAAATAGAACAAATATTAATTAATCAACGTTTCAACGTACATCTTTGATAATTACGAATAAAGTTAAATAGACCACAAGTCATGTAATTAAATGAAACTTTTTGGAAATTGCGTAACGTTTCCTTGGACTTGTCAAACTTATTCACCGTGTGCGTACAACGTTCGACGATCACACGGAACTCCGATGCAACTGACAGTCACCTACTCATTACTCCCCTAGTATCCTATCCTATCTATTATGGAACTTGCTGCAGTTACCATTAACTCATACGTGTTTCATGTATAAACATTGAATGCATTTCTTCTAATTACTTTTCTCTCAATGTTTAATACATCCAAAAATTTTCATTAAAGAAAACGTTTCTTTCTTATTGATTTGTATTAATTTAAGATTAATTAATTAGAAAAAAATAAAATATTAAAATTAAAGAGATATATTTATAATAGTATGATACTTTTATAGAAAATTGTATGTTTCATGAAAAGCATCCTTTTTTTTTTATTTTCAAATTTCAGCAGCATGACCCGTTTTATTTCATTTTGTATTATTACGCATAATACGATACGATACATTTCTCGATATACTTTATACCTCACTTTACAAACTTATCACCCTTATGGAAGCCAATTATGTCCTAATGAAAAAGAGCTAGGGGACATCTGAATTTGCATTTATATCGTTATATGGTGAAAAATATTAACGATAAGAGTACTTGAACTCTATCATCTAATAAACTTTGACATTGTATTTTTAAAATGATATACTCTCGATTATTGAGACAAATAAAATGAATTTTTCCTATAATTTAATATAAAAATACATTATAAGAGATAATAGAATATTTTTATTTCACATTATTTATTTATTAAGGAAAAGAAAACAAAGTTAAACTGAGATGGTTAATGAAATTTTTTCTTATGTGATTACATGTAACATAAGTGTCAGTCTTGCATTTCATGCTACAATAACATTTCCAGCTATTATACGTGCATGTTAAGTTTCTATCATATTCGTACAATGTTATTTGATTATTTGAAAAGTAAGAAGAAAATATGCATTTATTAATATGATATCATAACGTAATCTGTTCTGAAACCCCTATGATCAACGGCATATTGATTATCAGCTTGACATTCGTAATAGCCAGCGTCTTTTTGAGTGGCAGGATCAATCTCCATCTTTGATCTAATTGTATCATTTCCAACTGCTCTTTCATGTATCTAAAAATCATTCAAACAATTTCTATATGAGCATGAATGAAATGAAAAGAGAAGTTCTACTTACTTGGAAAAATTCGTGATGATAAACTTCTATACCATCTTTGAGCCAAGTAATCTCAGGTCTTGGAATTCCCGTGGCTACACACGAGAAAGTGATCTTTCTTCCTAATATATAATCTGATTCAAAGTGAGATGCTTCGATAATTCTTGCACCCTACATAACAGAATTGTTGATTAAAAATATACTCCCTCTCTCTTTGTATTTTTCGTCACTCATGTTATATCAAACTTACATCTTTGTTTTCGTAATAGCGTGCACTTGCAGGATTTCGATGTAGTATAAGTATAGGCATCCTAGATCCATGCATTCTTGTTCGACTTCTGCTAGGTCCTCGAGAGCCTCCAGCCTTCGCTGCATTCGCATTCACCACCAAAGTTGCTAACAGCAACAACGAAAGAAACCTGTATCTGGTCATTTGACCTAAAATCAATGATCTTTTCTACATTTTCTTATCATTTTGTTCAAATACAACGATCCATTTTTAAAAT
Source organism: Polistes dominula (assembly GCF_001465965.1). The sequence continues at coordinate 2,236,539 of NW_015148977.1, forward strand.
TATTTTTTTTATCGCCTTGTTCTTTGCGCGTATATTTTTTTAATTTTTTTACCTCAACACACACTCAACTATTCGAGATTTGATTTTTTCCCGTTGAATATGTATGGTATAAGCTTTTTAATTTGTTATCATATTAGAAATATCATTATGCGGATTTCTCTTACCGAGTATTCAAAGAACAACTTCTTTTCACTATTGAAAAAGTAAAACTCAAAGATCAGATCCGCCTGACCCTACAGCCTAAAATACAAATGGTCCACGTATGATGGGCACGCAGTCACCAGAGACACAGTTATGAATCTCAATTGGATAATTATGCATAACCCATTGCCAGTATGCTCATCAAGCAATCACAGTAGCAGATTGACTACGGTACAAAACATTTAAACGATGACCTCTGAAAAACAACACGTGGCAATTACTTCGCGCGAGTACCAAACAACCCTGCGAGATATTTAAACGTGTGATATAAAGCTTTTCTACTGACGACAAAAGACTTTTAAAGCAATCTTCAAATACTATTTTTTTCTCTTCATCTTTTAAAGAACATCATCCCGCAGATATTAAAAAAAAATATTTAATGATCTAAAATGTAACATATTTGAATTTATTATGTTCCAGGGGTTTGTGGAATGTACCATTCATTAGTAATTGTTATTTGATCAATGCTACACTTATAAAGAACAAAATAACACGTCCCTCTTATTCAATTGACGATTTGGACCCAGATATGTCTTTTGCATATGTTAATAGAGAACGTTACATTCATATGTATGTTAGTAACAGATTAGATTTTGGACATTTGGTTGATCCAGATACCTACAATATTAAATTAACACATCCGGATTTCTATCAAATATTAGATAATAAATACGATTGGGAGAAAAGATACATTCACGAAAACTATACTCTAAACTTTGATCCGAATCATAAACCTCTACAGGTATGTATAACAGCGTTATTTATTATATAATTTGACCATCTTTATTTTAAATATTAATATTATCTTCTACTTCTTTTTCTAGCCGTGTCCAGATGTTTATTGGTTTCCTATTGCCAATCGACGATTTATTAAAGAAATGGTCAATATCGTAGAAACTTATGGTCATTGGTCTGACGGTACAAATCATGTGAGTTTTTCTCTGACCAAACAAATGATTAGAAAATAAAGAAACAATGAATGAATAAACAAAATGATAAATAATATTTTTTTCTATAGGATCCAAGATTATCAGGTGGTTACGAGAATGTACCAACTCGTGATATTCACATGAATCAAATTAATTTTGAAAAGCAATGGTTATATTTCTTAAAAGAATATGTTAGACCTCTACAAGAGCTAGTATTCACGGGATACTACCATGACGTAAGATTTTATGTTATTTTAATAGTAATAGATAGATTTGTATCATATAAAATGTTTTAAACGTTTTATTTTTTTTTTTTAACAGCCACCGCGCGCCCTTATGAATTTCGTTGTTCGATATCGACCAGACGAACAACCGTCATTAAGGCCGCATCACGATAGTTCAACGTACACAATTAATATTGCTCTTAACGAAGTTGGGATTGACTATGAAGGTGGTGGATGTAGATTTATCCGATATAATTGTTCGGTCACCAGTACGAAACCTGGTTGGATGTTGATGCATCCTGGAAGACTGACGCACTTTCATGAAGGATTGAAAGTAACCAAGGGTACTCGTTATATAATGATTTCTTTTGTTGATCCATGACAAGTTTTAAATAAAGAAACTATAAGTTTCATTCACATTTTATAAATCTCACGAAAGAATTATATATCGTGTGATTATATCAATTAAATGTGTTCTTTTAACTTTAGATTGATAATATAATTGCGATACAAGATCACTCATGTATTATTTTTATAATGTTGTATCATAATTGTAAATGAACATACTTCATTGATGATAATAATAATGACTGAACATTTATACAGATTGATGCAAATCGTAAATGCAAAATTGTAATATACAATGCTAAACTCTGTTTATTTTTTTTTTTTTCCTTTATAATAATAAAGTTTTCCCCTTCATATTTTATTCGCTAGTTAAAATCAAAGCAATGATGGCTATATAAAAATGTATTTTGGGAACATATTCTATTTTCTCACGATAGAAATATTAAAAAACATTCCATATCACAACATTATTGAGCTTTAAAATCTATAGTTAATAAGTAGCGAAATATATATGAAAATCTGAGATTCTATTAGGAACTTTCATAGGAAAAATAAGTTGATTGATATCAACGAGTAGCAAATTGTTAAAAATCGGTTTAATCATATCTCTGCACATTTATTTACATAGTAAAAAAAGTGCTTCTTTAAAAATATAAACGAAACATGCATAATGCAATGGCCCATTAAATTTTCCTTAATTTTTTTTATCTTTTTTTTTTTATCAAGGTAAGTACATTTTAAAGTAATTGAATTATCGAATAATGTTATAGTGCAGATATTGAAGGATTTAGTTTGAATTTATACCTTCATCATAATGTACATTGCAGCAGAATATTTGTCAAATTTACATTTAGTGAACTTCTGTATTTACTATCTTTTTACACCTTGTTTTTTTATGGAATGCTACCAGTTTAAATTAATTCAAGAAATAGTGTTTAACAGGCAGTAATGCAAATAATTATATGTTATAAAAATCTTATATCTCTCTCTGCCAGCGAGTGCTCTAATAATTATAGATATTAATATTTGATAAATATAAGATTGTTATTCGAATTGAAATTATTATTTAATTTATCTAGAGATTATTTACAATTTGTTCGTCTCATAGAAAAAATGATTATATATTAACTTAATAACCAGCTCGTTTCAATTCGTTTAATTGATGCGCCAATTTTTCTTCCTTAGTTCTTCTTGCTTGCCCTAGTTTCCGACATTCAATATATGTGCTAAGAAATCGCTCAACATCAACTTTTCCATTAAGAAAATCTTCTGCTATTTTTTCACTCTCTTCATGACTTTCATCGGCTGCTCGCCTTAGGCATTCTTTTATTTGATCTGGCGTAAAAATTTCTGACAACTTATTGTATCGTTGTATTAATTGGTCATATTTAGCTTTTAATACAGCTACTGTTTGTATTTTTTCTGTAACATCAGCTTGTAATTGTTTTAATTCAGGTTCCTTTGCTGCATTGGCTTCTAGAAGATAGAAAAAGATATTACAAAAGATATTATTATTATTATTATTATTATTTCTTATATACTAATACACTATTAAAGTTTTATTTGATTACATACTTGCTGTCTTTTCTACCCAATCAATAGTATCTTCAATAGCTGTGTTAATATCCTTTAATTGGGAATGTTTTTCAAGAAATTCATCCTGCCTATCTTCATCTTCGTTAAGTTTTTTCAATTCCTCATTTGATAAATTATTTAATTCTGGGAATATAAAACTTTGCACAACTTTTGTTTGTGCACAGCTTGGTAACGTTGGATGATAATTGGTATTTGTATAAGTAAGGTATGTTGCCCTGTGTTGATTAGTTGTGTATCGAGAAGGGCTGGCATTATGAAGTGTGTTACTTCTTGAAGATGAAATGTATGTTGAATGTTGTGATGCAGAACCAAATGTTTTTGACTGGTTATCTGTGACATACGTATTGCCAGAATTTGTATTATTATAGTTATAAATGCAAGGATTTGTACCGGAAGTTGAATACTGTGGAAACTGTGTATTATAATACGAGTTATAAGAAGTAGGCGGAATATCTGTATATTGTTGAAGCGAGTAGGATGGTGAATTTCTTCCTTGTAAGTCTACAATGAAATAAATTAATCGTTCACATTTTAAAAAATCAATTCAATCAAATTTACTCTTTGAAAAATATCAAATAAAATAAGAAAAGGATCTTTTAGTAATCTCATACGTACCTCTGTGAGGTTTGGCAGATCCAGGTGAAACATATTCTATTACCTGAGGCGGATTTTTACTGAATTCTCTAATAATAGCTTGAACAACACGACCAAGATCGCTATGCACTGTGAACTAAAAAATGTATAATAATACTTATTTCGCTATAACAAATGATATGAATACAAATTTCAATATAAAATTTGTTTATAAAATTAATAAAATTTACATTAAGTAAGCCTGGTGCACTAGTGATTTCACTGTGTTCATTACACCAAGGATGATTTATCGGAGGGGAAACTCTAAGGACTGGCTTTTCAAGCGGGAACTCTGGTGACAAAGAAACCATGATAGCCATACGCCTTTCTCCAGCATTGAACTGTACTTGATATTCCACATCTTCTCTTAATTCTGCTACACTAAAATATATATATATAAAAAAAAAAAGTTAAAACAAATTACAACAAACACTGAATTACTTATACGACCTTGAAAACATTTTTTTAACCATATTAAGCTACAATGCAATATTATAGAATACAAGATATCAAGAATTATTATACTTTGTCAATTTAAATTTGACAAGATACAATGAAATTGCAAAACTAATAAATATATAATAAATCTGCTGTCTGTACAATATACGATGTCTTTTAACACTGTAATGTCATTGTACTTTTGAATAACTTAAATAATCTATTCATTTAATTATTTTCTTAATAATTAGATAATAGTCTATATATTATAAATGTTTCACCTAACAAGTAAAGTTAATAAGAGGTTACGACAAAGGTATATTATCTTACTTGTCGTTAAAAATTTTCAAAGTGTCGATTTGACGTTTTCTCTTAACAGCGACATTTTCATTTTCTCCACGGAATATTCGCGATATCATTTAAGAGAACTAATTTTGGATAAATCATTCGCTTAACTGTCGATCTCCCTGTCAATGCAACCATCCAGTAGAAACAGCTGTTTAACCTCGCTACGTTTGTGTAGGAACTGAGAAATATTCTCTGAAACATATATCTGTATGTACTCATATACGAATATATATTTTTGCAATGTAGTGACGCGTATACATATTTATAACAAATAAATCATTGAATGCATTTGTAAAAGATCACGAATACGGAAGAGACTACAATTTTCTACAATCGTGACATCTGTCGATGAAACACGAAACTTCTCATTTATTTTGACAATTAAATTTAATGATGCGTCATAATAATTCAATATTGCTAAATTTTATTGAAATCTATATTAAATAATAACAATCAAGTATACATTTTTTTAAAATTTATTTTTTATTTTCATTCAGTTCTTGTACTATTGGTTCTATATGTTTTATAAGTTCATTTGAACTCATTTTGTAATCACTGTCAAACCATAACATTTTTAATTTTTGTAAAACTGGTCCAACCATTTTTCCATTTGATACATAAGATTTTACCATATGACCATTTATTGGAAATTTAGGAACTGTCCACTTATTAATATCATTATAGAAATCTACCATTCCTCTATATTTTAACAATTCGCATACATATTCTTTTGTATCTGACATTTTTAGCTTTGAATTTAATATTAAAAGCTGATACGGTTTCAATGGTTTTTCACAAGGTTTTGGTTCTCTATGTTGAACCAAAAATAATGCTAAATTTCTTTCATAAGCAGAAAACTTCAATCTACTATGCAAATGCATTACTTCTTCTTCATTTTTTAACAATGAAGCAATTAAAGTTATAGCATGTAATTTAAGTGAATTATTCAATGCATTATAATAAACTTTCTTAAAATTTTCTATATCTGGTTTCTCTGGTAGCCCTATATATAACGAAGCATTACATTCTATCAATTTTAATGTTGATTCTCCGCCAAATCTTCCATCTAAAATTCTTTTCCATTCAGACCATATTCGTTCACCAGAAATAAATTCTAACCCTGAAATATTTTCCTTTATTGCTTTTATAGTATTTTCATCAAACTCATCGGGGTTGTTTGAAATTCTACCATAGAATCGGAAAAACCTGTAAATTATAATTACATTCAAATTTAACATAGATTTATTTGAAATTGAACAAAATTATTTCCTACCTTAAGATTCTAAGATAATCTTCTTGTATTCGGGTTGTAGGATCACCTACAAAAACAATTCTTCTTTTTTTTAAATCATCGTAACCATAAAAATAATCATATATATTGCCCGTAAGATCAAGAAACATTGAATTAATAGTAAGATCTCGTCTATTAGCATCTAATTTCCAATCAGTAGTATATTCTACTTCGGCACGTCGACCATCAGTTACAACATCAATTCTCAGAGTAGTAATTTCAAAGTTTTCTTTGTCATTAATTCTTGCGGTAATAGTGCCATGTTTTTCACCATTTGCATTTATCATTCTTATTTCTTCCTTTGTAAATAAATCTTTCATTTGTTCTGGTGTAGCAGTAGTAGCAAAATCAAGATCTGTGGGCTTTAAATCCATGAGAATGTCACGTACAGCACCTCCTGCAATTCTCAATGGATAATTGTATTTTTGAAACAACTCTGACAAAACATTTAATTCCGGTGTAAAAATAGAATGAAATATAGAATTATTCAATTTCATGATGATGGGATTATCTCTGGATGGTGGTGCATTTTCCATCATAACTCTTATTCTTTTGTTTTTAATTGAACATAAATATCTTAATGTACTATCCTGCTGCAAAGAAATACAATAAAGAATTATAATATTAATTACTATTTAAATAAATATTTACCTATCTTATATTCCATCTATTTATATATTTATCAATATTTGATTCTCTGATGTTCATTTTATTTTCAGTAAAGATTTTAACCAAACAACATCGAAAATACATACATATATGTACTCACGTATGGAAATTTTTGAAAAAAAGCACATTGTCTTAACCGTAAAAATTTAAACAAAAATACCATAATTATTGACACATTTTATCACTTTTTTAAGGATTAATGATTATTATTTAAAGCAATATAACAATGTATTACGCGAGACACGTGACATTTAAACTACACTTGCAATCTGTCTAAATAAGTATTACTGTTTTCCTTTAAAAAATATTTACAACAATAATAATTATAATAATAATATTACATATATAAGATAAGAATTATGTTTAATCTGTATCAATTTGTATTTATTTATAAAATTTTAGTATATTTTTTCATTAGTTTACTTTATGGAGGGTAAGGTAAGGAATATCATCTGTATATATGAAAAGTGTCCGTCGAAATGCATTGAATTAGGTTGGCGCCACAGTAGTTTCAGGGTAAATTTTAAAGGAAGCGCCAAATCTCCCTTTTCTTTTTCTCTTAAAGCCTAAAATAATATTAATATGTAGAACTTATATAAATAAATAAAGTGTAAAAACATTGTATTTTCAATATAGATAAATATAAATACCAGCACGTCTGGAGTATTAGGCCTAAAACGAACAGCAGGCATTGGAAAATCTAATCCAAAAAATACACGTTTTGCTATCAATTTTTTTACATCTATTGGTTTAGGTGGTCTTACGGATGATTTGAGAGAACATCTCAAATCTTAATTATAAATTCGTTATTAAATGTAAATATAACGATTTCATGTTATATGAATCGTCGTAATCTGTAATGTAAAGATATAAGAATTGTAATATATGTAAATCGGTAAATATCAATAAGAGTAATAATAGTTTCAATATTCAAACAAGTATCAATAGTTTTTCTTTTTACAATTAGATAAAAAAAACAATGTTTAATTACTCGATAAATTTACTGATAAGTTATAAGATTTTTATAGTTAAAACTCGAAATCAGATCACTAATACATCATATTATGTTAATTGATTTTATTTTTGAAATTTACAAATAAATCAATTGGTATATAAAATACTGTAGCATCATAACTTCATTTCAAAAAATACCGCCAACACGTTCATGTGCATCATTAACACCTATATAACCTATTATATACCTATCACAACGTAGGGATCCGCCATTCATATTCAGCTCATGTGCCATTGGCTGAAAATTTTGGGGGACCGCTTGAATTTATAGTAATTTTTTCGTTTAACCTATTCTATTTTAATATAAATTTTTAATTATCATTAAATATAGTTCTTTTTTTTTCTGTATTTGATGCAATTCATTATTTCATAATTATTTCAATGTTTGAATCATTCGCGCGCAAAATCGAGTTCCGGTCCCCCAGTAATGTACATGGCGCATACCGCCTATGGTTTGTTTCCTCTATCTGTAATATCTCTATGGGGTAATATCTTTATCCAATCCCTGGTCGTGATTACGTCACATGCTTCGGCTAATCAGCTGCTTACACCTCTCGGATTGGCTTAACATGGCTGCGCGATGGAACGGAAGCTGTCCCTCCAAATTTTCAGCCTAGCAATGTGTATGACGCGTCCGTCCTATAGAGTCCCTAGCACAATTTGGTATTGTGCGCCACTGAGTCGCATTATGCTCTGTAATTGGAAAACTACCATTATATCACAGAAAACATATCGATATCTCTATTACCACTTTTCGCTTATTTCACTTAGGCGCGAAAATCAATTTATTTTTTTATCATATCCCAAAACTGACTTAAATCTTTTAATTGATATAGTCATATTAAAAATTAATAATTTATTAATTAAAAAATTAATATTAATTACAGTTAAGAAAACTAGTATCTAATAAATAACTCACAATAAAATACGGATCATACGTTTCAATATAAATAAAGGAAACGAAGGATTCGTAACAATAAAAAATAAATGAACTTTTCCCTAATAAATTTAAATTCATTTTATTACATAATACTAATCTATACAACTTATATAATCATTATTAATAATGATAAATTTAAACTGACTTTTTACAAGATATATTTTATATATATCATTCCTTGATTAAGGAGATAGAAATATATCTGATTTTTATTCATCAAGATGAAATATTTTATTATTAATTCTTAATTAATATTATTATTATTATTATTATTAATATTATTATTGACACATGATTTCAGAATACGAAAAAGTTTAAAAAGAAAAAATATATTTTATGATATTGAACTTATTGAAGTTTTATAATTAAGTTTTTTGATTATAGCTAAGATAATTAATTAATTAAACATTTACTTAGAAGAATTTTTGAACATATACATATTTGCAAAAATATAATACTTTTTTAATTTTTATGTATTACATCTTTGCACGGCTCAATATGTGATCTTTGTTGCGCCAGTTATTCAAACATGTATATAAACCTATGAATGTAATGTATTAATTAAGACATATGAATGCACGAAGAAAATAAAAAGAAGAAATCAAAATCTATTTATTTTTTTACACATTAAATTTTGATAATAATTTTTAGGAACGAACACGATGTTTTAAAAAATTTCTCATTAATTGAGTTAAGTTAAAAATCAATTTACTTACGGATGAAGCGTATTTTTTACATAAGAAATATTAGTACTTTGGTAACAGAAGATTCTAAAATTTAATGATACTGTACAGAAAGGAATGAATTATTGTTGCAATCTTCAATGGCTAAAAATGTATCTAATTTTGTATCTTAAATCCCTGATGATATAAAAAATGTAAAACAAAAACCACCAGATTAAATAATACGTGGATCCAAAGTTCGTTAAACTTATATTTCTTGTAAATTCCATAACTTTAACATATATTTTTTGTTTGTTTGTTACTTTATACAGTGGTAATATTGATTTTATTAACTTTCAGTATGAACATTTTAATGATCAACGACTTATAATAATGGCGTTAATAAAATGGAAATGCCGTTTTTTTATAAAATTACTTGTTTGATACATCCTTGACTATTCTGTGTTTAAGTTCTTCCATATTTTCTGTCAACCGATTTTCTTACTGGCGAACCAAAAACGAGAAAATGAAAATAAAGATTTTCTTTTAAGCTTAAAAACAAGTCTGTGTAATTATCGCGCAATAAAAAAATTCGTGTTAACAGTTATAGTCCATTTCTTCATTAATAATATAGATTCTTAAGAATTCTATATATCATACTTCAGATAAGCATGATTACATCAATTGTAACTCAATGGTACAGAGTTATAGAGCAATCATAATATACTTTTACTTTCATTTCATTAAGAACGCATTGGAAAATCTTCTGATTCCAGAATGAACAGATTCTTGGCAATAATGTTCTTTAAAATAAGATTTCAAAATCTTCCATGTCCGACAATGAAAGGTCTTCTGAGAGATCATTGATATCAAGACTGGGCTCATAATCTGGACTATCATCAGCCGAGTCGTCACCATTTGCGCCATCTTCATCATCATCCTCATCATCGTCATTATCATCTCTATCATTTTGCTCATTATCTTCTCCGTTTTCTTCAGCGGCAGCATCATTGTTATCGCCATCTATTTTAATAAAATAATGGTTTGCCTTTTGAAATAGTTATTAATATGTTGCCGTCCGATTTTTGTATTTCTGAGCATGATCGTCAAATTAAAAGGATGCGGCAACGTGGTAATGTATTTCATAATAATTTATACAGAATGGTGCACCAACTATTAGCACCTAAATATTTCCGTTATTTGTTATAATATAGACAAATGTTATATACAAAACATATATGGCACAAAGAAGTACATAAGGTAGTATAAATATTTTTGGCGTAAGTGGGAATAGATATTCAAAAGCTATACGAATTATTTATCTTGTAAATATTGACCTTGGATGGCCTTCCATATTTTGAATCATAGGTCGTTCTACTCCACTCATAACCCACTATCATACTATAGAAAAAAAAAAAAAAATATGAATCCATTTAAAAAAATTAAGATAACCTCAAGAATTTCTGTACTCCTCCACCCACGCAAAAAACATTGACACTTTCTTATGTACCATATTACATTTTTCTATGTGCTAATATTTGATGGACCACTCTGTATGTGATCTATTTTATAATAAATACTATAAGAGTATAATTTACATAAATATATATAAGCGATATTATTTTTTAAAATAATAAACTAATAAGTAAGTTCGAGAGATAACCATCAGGATTATTATCATCCGATGCAGAATTAGATCCATCGTCATCAGTAGCATCAAGATCTTCTTCTTCATCGTCATCTTCTTCAGCCTCGTCTTCATCATCCCTTCGTCTTCCAACATCATATAATCTAACGCAGGATTCTTGTATACTATCAAATTCTCCTAAATTTTCAACTATAGCAATTTGTGTATCAAATTTATTGCATGCTAAATCATAAACTCCTCTTTTTACATCACACGTTGCTAAAATATTATAAAATTGATATTACTTTATATATATTTAAATGCATAATTAATATTTTATTTTATCAGATATTTTTAAAAATTTACGTACCAATGTTGGAATAATCTAATGCGTCTAATGTTTTGAACGATGTTACATAATGTGATTCATCTTCACTTTCTTGATCTAAAGATACAGCATATATTATATTATTAATAGGAGAAAAGATAACTTCCATTTGATCAAGAGTAGGGACAGTCTTAAGAAGATGAAAAGTACGTAAATCCCATACTTCTGTATTTGATACTACTTCTGTACCATTAGGATGAAATACTCCATTTAAAGTTTGATTAAGTTTATCAAACTTATGTATTTCTTTACCAGAATTGACATCCCATAATATTCCATCACTTAAAACTAATTCATCATTCATACTAAATGTTGCCCGATTTTTTGTATATTGATTAGAAATAGAAGGTGTTAATGTTGATAGAAGTTTACCAGTTGTTATATCATATATCTACAATCAAAATAAATATCATAATATTTATTAATTTATAACATAATTTGTATTTAAATGAGATTATTACTTACAGTAGCACTTTCTGCTTGTGTACCAATTATTCTATCTTGCAATTTTCCAAATTCAACATAATCTTCATTTTCTAAAGACAATTTCATGTCAAAGAATGCTCCAATACTCCAAAGAGCTGACATGGGACTTCTCCAAGCAGTTGATGTTAATAATAGATTACCTCGTTGATTACATTCCATATGGTATACATACGACTCATAGCACTGATATGTCGCTTCCTCTACTCCTGTATGAATGTTGAACATTTTCACATCTCCATTATACGTACCTAACATGAGGTACTGTTGACAAGGCTATAAGGACAAAATAGAAATTATTTATGTATATGAATAATACGTATATGAGACACAATATATGTTTATTACTTACCGTAAAGATGCAACAAGTGAATGTCCCATCCATATCGGTTGGACGAAAAGTTTTCACAGGACAGAAACGACTATATATATACCTTCTATCTAATCGTCTACTATCTATTCCTAATGCTCTTCTTACTAGCCTTGAAGTTACATTAGTAGGAATAGAATTCTTTGTACACGGATCTGGGCACTTGTGAGGCCTAGAATATACAATTATGTATAAGAGAAAATATTTTCTTCTCTTTATTTTATAAATTTTATTTCTAGCATTTTGTAAACTTACTCAAAAAGATTAAATTGGGGACACGTAACCATGGGATTTTTGCAAAGAGCATGTTGATTAGTTAAATATTCTGTTATAATTGAATCAAGAGTAATTGTAGATGGATTGCAAGTAGCAACCCCAGTAATTCCTCCACCCCCTGGATCTCTAGAAATTTGTTTTTGTAAAGATCTACAGCTACTTTGTTGTAATTGTACTGAGGATTGATTATTTACGGGTGGAAATGGTGATCTTTCATTTTGTACCAATTTCCTAGAGGAAATTAAAATCATTATTTTATAAGTTTTTTAAGTCAAGATAACAATTTTTCATTTCCAAATAGCCTTTTTTTTTATTTTGAAATGAATAAATGTTATTTTGAAATGAATAAATGTTATTTGGAAATGAATAAATGTTATTTTGAAATGAATAAATGTTATATTGACCTAAAAAAAAAAAATGTTCATTTGAAAGAAAAATTATCTTGACCTGAACACAACCTATATATGACATTATTTTAATTTTAATATATTTAAAATAAGAATAAAATATGAACTTACTTCTGATTAATTTGTAATTTAATTGGTTGATTCGGAGTAGTAGTAGTGGCATTTTGATTAAGGGCATCAGCTAGTTTTACTCGAATTCCATTATTGCTAGATGATGAACTAGTATAGGACGAAGTATGGGAAATAAAACGAGTAGAAGATGAGGGAGTAGTGTTTCTACAATTAGTTTCTCTTTGATTACATCTGCTTGTATTATACAAATTAACAGGAGCACCAGGAGAAAATCCATTTCTCAACTATAAATATAATAAATGATTATAAAATTGTAATTACAAATAAAATTGTATCACGTTGTATATAGAATAACTAATTTTTTTAAAGTTTTTACTTACTCCTGGAGTTGCAGGACTTCTATAGGTGAATGGTTGATAATTTGCTAATGGTTTCATAACTGCGGGTGTATCTAGATTAGCTTCTCTGTACAACATTGAAGCAGTATCATTCAAACCTTTTGATACAAGATGTTGATATATTAATTGATTAAGTTGTTGTTCATTGTATTGAATCCTTGTTTGGGCAACAACATTCGCCTATAATGTCAACAAAATGAGAAAATCCTTTCCTTATAATTATTACACATATAATATAAAATTATATATAAAAATTGTACTTACCCTATGTAAGCTGACTAAAGAAATTTCATATTCTGCACCCGTTGGCTTCGCTTTGCCTGATACTCTTTCCATCAATTCGAGTGCATATTTTTGAAACATGACATGTTCTTGCCTTTTTTCTTGTAAAATAGGGTCCTTCATTAGTGCTTGTATTTGGCCATCCGTAAACATTGGTAATTTACTAATAATTTGTCTAACTTTTTCACTTCTTGCTAGTCCAGCTAGTGCTCGACAAGCCAATGCTCGTATACTATCGGCATCTGTTATTGGTGTTTTCACCATCATTAGTTGAAGTAAAACCTAATTTTTTAAAAATGTATAAAATTAACAATTTTACATTTGGCAATAATATAAAATATATTTTATCTGAAAACACAGATGTGTGTGTTATTCATTATGAACTTACCATTATACCATTATTAGATCTTACACTTTCCCAGATTTTTTGTATAAGTTCTTCACTATTTTGAATATTAGCTTTCTTTTTAGTTGAACCAGTTACAGAATACCTAGCTACATTTCCACCAACCTTAAAACAATACATATAATACATTAAAAATGAAAAAATATAGAACTAATAAATATAAATTAAATGTGTAGACTTTTCCACAAATGTTGTTAAATTATTTACCCTGTTTATAGGTGCACAGACACAATTAACCACGGCTCTAAGAGCTGCTCTTTGTACATCCGCATCTGCAATTATCTCACACTCTGCAGCAGCTAAAAGAAGATTAATTGCCATTGTCATTGACATATCTGGCATATCAACTCTTTCACAAAGTAATAGCATTACTTTAGGAACTACTGAACAGATTGCAATTACATCCAAACAAGACCGAACTGTTTCTGCACTTGAAGTTGAATGAACTCTAAAGAAAGAATAATTCATTAATAGTAAGCAAATGTTTATTAACGAAATATTTATTTATAAAATATTAACACTTACCGTCCACTATAGTTCCACTCCCGAGCAAATGCTATGATTTGTAATAAAAGTGTAATGCCTCCTAAACGATGGAGTTCTTCTACTGGTGGCCATACAGATCTTATTGACATTAACTCTTGCAACACTTCCAATTTTGCTTGCACTTCTTCACTAGTTAGTTTACAAGCCTAAAGGAATTAATATTTAAAAATTAGTTCAATAAAGAATATAAGAATTATATTACAATTTTATGCAAGAGTGAATTAATATTTGTAAATTTTATACATGTATATATAAGAATATACTTATAAGAATATATATATACTTAATATATCACCTTATAAGGAGGTAAAGATGGTTGCCAAGTATCTCGTTCTGTTCTTACATTTTCCACTCTTTGCAATTGTTCAGCTTTTAAATGTAAATGTGCTTCCATGTACCGCTTTAATGCAACAGCTACGTGCCTAACAATTTGACGTGATGCACATTCTTCATCATCATTTAAAGATATATCTTCTTCAACATTCAAAATAGGTAAAGTTGATATCTATAATACAAATCTTGTTTTAGCATAGAAAATATTTATATGATTATAAAAAATAAAATGATATAATAAAAACTTACTACATTAAATAATTTCCTCAGACCATCTTGCGCATCAAATTCTTCAAGTATAACTTTGAATGGAAAAGAAAAACCAAAAAACATTGTTGCATGACAGCGACCTGAATCATGACTTCTTTCTAACAGCCAAAGTGCATATGTGACCAGGTCAGAAATAATGTGTTTTGGTAGTAAACAAACTCTTTCCATCGCATCTTCACAATATGCTAAATAATAAAGACATATTGATACACCTGTTGCAGCAACACTTGGTCTTGGGACATCTAATAATTTTTGCAATCCTTTAACATTTAAAAATTCAATTGAAAATTTTTTATGGCACAATAATGATGCCAAATATTTTAATGCTTCGAATGCAAGTCGGCTGTCTTTTGTCTCACGAACATTTATATATTTCAATATTAAATCAAGTGCATTTTGTTCAAAAACATGGCCTAAGAATTCTTGATATTCACCCATTGGTGTAAGATATCTTAAAACGAGCATTTGACGTGTAGCTAAGGTTGGTGGATGCATTTGAATATTACCAATAACATAAGATTCCATTTCTGCCCAAGATGAATTAGAATTACCTTCTAATAACATAGGAGGTGGATTAACTACCTGTGATGAATTTGTAGGTTTTTGAAAAGAAGATTTAAAGGACTTCATATTTGTTGAACGTGTACTTTGTTGACCAGTTTGTTTGTTTAATGGTGTTATTGGTGATAAATTTGAACAATTACTAGTTGGTTTAGAAATACTTGGTGGAGGAGACATATCTAAATATGGAATATTCCCATGTTTCAGAATTTCTTCTCCCAAATCGTTTTTCAATTTTTTAGCAGGTGGAATTTCACTAGATTCAAGAAGCTGTTCACTTTCTTCATCAGAAAAATTTATATCTTGCGATGAATTTTTCAGGATTCCATTTTCTTTTTTTTCGCGAACTTTTCGTTTTCCAGGAACCCCTTTATTTTCGGAATCACTCTTATCACTTGTATTTTTAGCAAAATGTGCAAATGGGCGTGCACTCAATGCTAGCTGCCTATCTGTTTGAGCTTTCTCTTGTAACTTATGTAATCGTTGTAACATTAATGGTACCATTTTACCATTTAGATCTCTAAATCCAGTAGCAATATCTTGCACCTCCATTGCAGCAGCTAAAAGACCAGTTGCATAACTTTGCAATGGTTCTATACTCTTTTCTGCCCAAGAAAATAATCTGTGTATAAGGCCCTCCATATCCGGTTGAAATACTGCTGAAGTTTCTAATCCTGGCAGTATATCTAGCATTAGACGACAAGCAGCAACATTCAATTTCCGAACATCTCGGCCCGTAATACCAATACGTGACCAATAAGTATCTCTTAGATAGTCATTTATTAGCTATCATTTATTAGCATTAAAAAAATAAATAATACATTAATATAGTATTGAATAAGTTATTAAAGAATAATTTTGGAAAATATATTCAGTTAAAAATTAGATAATATTATAAATTTTTAAATTATAGTATTTATAACTCTACACATATAGCACGTGTCTTATTTACCTTTGTCATAAAATTATCTTTCCTAAAAAGAACTTTAAGAATGTGTCCAAAATTACACTCTGGATCAGTACGTGATGGGTGTCTTTCATCAAAAGGATCTGGATCCATTTTTAGGTAATTTTCTGTTTCAAGCTCTATAATCTCAGCTAACTTCTGAAGCGTTGGAATAGGATCATATGAAGGTGATGTATGTTCTTCTTCCCATTGTCGTAAAATTTGTACAACATCCGTTACTTCAGCGACAGATTCTGCATTTGCCATTTTTGAATCTATATGTAAAAATATCTGATATAATAAATAGTTTTATAATTATCATTAATATATCTTAATTAGATACTTTAAGTTTTATTTTAAACATATATATGTAATATATTAGTAATAATAAAATAAAATATAAATTTCAATAATATAAAAATATCGAGTAAATTATTATATTCTGAAATATTAATTATGATTATTGCAATTAATAATAAGTTATTACCGCAGATCAAAATAACCTGATGACAAACTTCGTACACGTTAGGAACACACAATTAATATAATATATAAAATAGACGTTATTATAGGAAATAAATTAATTGATATCTAAAAATAAAATACCGATTTTAAAATTAAAAAGTTTAAGCAGTTATCAACAACAAAAAGAAGCCGTATGTACAAATATATAGCGCATGCCTTTTATAGGTTATAATCCATTACCAAGTGTCTTCCATTCGACTGTATTGTGTCGACACTCCGCGGTGTATATTAGAACTAGTGTCTTTCAATTTAATAAGTTTACCATTTCAATGGGACTTAGTAATTCTAATATTTTCATTATGGCAGCACTTGTCTAGAAATTATTTGATTAAAAATGTTTTTAAAATATTGCAAATTTTATTAATTTATCCAACTTTTTGATAATGAATGCTTATAATTTACAATAATTTAAACATTTTACGTTTAGAAAATTTCTGTCCTATTTGTTGTTTCAATTATATAACGAACTTCATTGGTTGAATATTGTTATAAGATAAAACCTGAAAACTTAAATATGAATTTATTAAAATACCAAAGAACAAAACAATTCAGTTTCAAGTAATATAAAATAAATACAGAAAGTATTTTTACTTAACTTAACCAATTATATTTGACTACTATATGCAGAAGTATATTATACTACTATATAGGAACTATATAGAGTTATTAGTTTATAACTTTTGACTAATGAGACAGATTGATATGAAAAAAAATTATATAATAAAGTTTAATTTATGTAATATAATTCTTTAACAAAAATATTATATTAACAACCAAATAAATACGATAATTACATTTGAAAATATGACAATGTCACATTTCAGTAATTTCTGATCAAGAGATTTGGCAGCACTGCGGAATTAGCGCTTCATTCAAATCTGTGTTCAAACATAAATTACGTATTTTAAATCTTAAAATAAATCGCTAGAAATCCAGCATAACAAGAATTTATTTGTTTAATATAACTAAATAAATAGATCAAAATTACTTGAATAAATGTAACTAATTAAATATGGCTTACACTATTATATAGTAAAACTTATAATTTAACTAACATTTTTGATAGACATTACGTACAAACTGTACAAAATATTTATTTTTACAAGATAACAGGAAAACTTTTATTTTTTATACATACGTATTTATAACGATGAGTCAAACTTCTTTGGTAATTTTGATGATTATTTGCACATTAATCTTCTAATTGTATTTCAACAATAATTTAATGTGATGACCTAATTAACAATGATAATCATATATCTAAATTGAATCCAACTTTCTAATAAAGAGATTTTTTCTGTGTTTACGAAAATGTCATCAATATATATATATATATATATATATATATTATTATTATTGCGCACTTAGAATATAAGTCAACAATAGCTGACAATTTCATGTATCTTTATTTGTATTATCTTATGTATTATTTGGATATTTTCTAGCTTATATTAAATTTATTATATGGGAATAAATAGTATATAGGCATAAACATCAATGTCAAAATAATATGTATTTGATCATTAAGAATAATATATTTATCATAGAATAACAAACACTGTAAACTTTATTTTATGAATTTCTAAGTTATTGAGGGCCATATTTAGAAATATATTTCATATGAAAAATTGCTTACTGAGATATAATGATAGTAACAAAATTATAAATCTAGTATAAACATGTTAAATGACATCATACATACTATTCTAAATATGGCCATACACTTTTTATTATACTTATTGTATATGTGCATTAAATTAAAATTATATTGCGTAAGAAATAAAAATTAAACTTCACCATTCAAGAGTTTCTTATCAAATAAGAACTCTCCAAGGGGACCATTATTTACCATCATTCTACCTAATGTGGAGATTTTTCCAGCAAGATCACGTTCACCTTTATATTGTTCATCCAAAAATTCTCCAGAGAGATAGTCAACCAACTATAATAATATAATAATTAAAGAATAATTTTCAATATAATTGACAATTCGATTGTTCTACATAAATATATTATTTTATTATATATTCAAACATTTGTTAGAAATTATACTTACATGATAATCATTAACATTTACGTCGGATGGATTTTCACAAGCTAAAATGATGCTTTTAATGCTACGTGTGACATTGGATTCTAGGGTAAGAGCTTGGTTAAGTGCATCCAATCCTGTAGCCCATTCTTCTTGCATTGGACTCTAAAAATTCATTTCAATTAAAAAATAATAAACTATCAAATTTAAGTGTAAACAGTTCTTTTAAATAAATTTATATAGTGTACCATCTTTATCAATGGGAATTCCAGAATATCGTTAATACCATTTACAAGTTGGCCACGCATTAACAAATATTCTATAATTTTGATTGCATGTTCTCTTTCTTCGCTTGCATTTTCAAAGAAAAATTTACTAAATCCAGGACGATTTTGAGAATCACGTGCGAAATGTGCAGCCTAAAAAATATAATAAGGTAAATTATATCTATTTACCTTAACACTAGATATACCATACCAGTCATTTTGACTGGTCGAGCCATTTTAATTCAAAATTTTTACTTCATGTAACATTTGAGTTCTGTAAATAATTAAGCGTTTTGTTAAACATTTTTTGTTATTTTTTAAGAGTAAATAAAGACTGGAAGCCTTAACAAGGATTTTTTTATACACCAGTCATTTTGACTAGTGTAGTAGAAATAGGTATATTGAAAATGGTGGTATATCTAGTGTTAAAGTAATGAACAAAAATATTTATAATTTTATCATTTCTTCTTCTGAAATTTTCAATAAATCCAATACCATTGCGAGATAGGTCAAAGAAGCTTCAACTTCCATTTTTATTTGAGCTGTCAAACTTTTGATGCATGCACTGTCCATGTCGATCCATTTTTTTGTTATATTTGCTGAACCAATTGTACCTGAAATTAAATATTTATCAAAATTTATATTACTTCGAATCCTTCTAAGAATTTAAAAATATATTAAATATATTTTTTTGATTGATAAAATTATAGATGAGCATATCTCTTGTCAATAAAAAAAAATTCTATATCTATGATAACGAGTTTCCAAACTATAACAAAATAATCTTTCCATCACACAGTTCAAATGGCATGCTCTATTTATTTTACATTTCAAATAAGATATATAAGTTATTTTATAACAGTATAAAAAATAATGTTAAATTTATTGAAGCGAATATATATTTCTATTATAATTATTTAAATTGAACAAGTGCATGAATCAAAAAGTTATGAAATAAAATATGAATATAAATTTAATCCAACCAATTGGATAAAATCAATAATTAAAAAAATACTTTATTAACTTTGATAAATTAATAATTGTTATATTAGTATGTCTTGTGTTAATTTATGCAAATTAAAACTCATACTGTCATTGTACAAAATTAAAAATAAATCTAAAGCTTAATGATATGAAGTTGAATAGCATATGCATATTAACAACTATGCAATATTATCTTTTTAAATGTATCATGTTGCACTAGATGAACACAATGAAAAAGATTTAAAAAGAAGAAATGGACTTTGAAACGTGGATTAATCAACGCATGTTCATCGTCACGCACTTCTTATCAAACAAAGTACTGATGTTGTACAAACAAGATGATCTATAATATTGGCAGCTTTTCTAAATATATTACAAGGATAGATGTTGGCGTCATAAATTAACTCTCTTAACTTAAATATTGTTATTTCATTATAAAGTATTATCACGACATTCAAGAATGATATATTTATTGTATTTTATTACAATGTAAATATAATTATATTTATTAACAAATAAGTAATTGCAAAAAGATTACTAACAAAAAATTACAAAATATATATATAAGATATACACAGAACTAAAATTTGAATAAAAGTTCAATACAATGAGCAAAATGAATCGAATAGATGAAATTTTATATTTATTATTTTCATTTGTGCACATTTTATAAATTTTATTTTTTTTGTAATTTGCCATAATAGCTTTAAAATCACGTTCTATAGATAAATGATAAAAGTGAGTGCTCATATCAAGAAAGAGATTGAAAGATAAAGGTAATATAAATGATAAAACTTAATGATATATTATTTTCTCTAAATTATAGGTACAAATACAACGTTATTATAATTTTAATAAACATTCTATTAAATATTAAATATGAATATATAACTACTATTCTACATTAAATCTCATAACTCAGCAAATATTTTTTAACTAACACTGTGTATTATTAATGTCGTTTAATCGAATAAAAATACTTCTGTGATAGCAGTTTTATTTAGTATAAACAATGACAGTTCAAAGAACATCTCGAGACCCAGATAAATAAATTATGATGAATTTTTTCCAACTATCTTTCAAGGAAAATAGTTCATTAGATCGTAACCATTTTATCACATAACAGTCTTGTTATAAATAGATATTGAAATTTTTAATTATTAATTTATGCACATTAAGAATATATTAATGTTATATTATTATTACATTTTATATTCTCTAATATAAACAATATATTATAATTAAGATTGTTTATATATACAGCACAGTGTATAAATTAAGAAAAATAGAACATTAAGTAGTTTCAAATTAATGCGTATAATTTAAAAATAATCTCTCATAATATAATTAACTGCCAACACTAAATCAAGTAAACTACGTCGAAAATTTATATCCTCTTGTTTACTGACAATCATATTGTAGATATTGAGTTCAAATGAATAAAAATTCCCCAAACATTATTATGATTGTTATTAGTCATCAAAATATTATTACATGACAAGCAATTGTTTCATTTTCAAATTAATAAAGTACACAATGTAAAATATCAGTTACAATATAAGAAATACTTACGCTGATTTAAATTAGAGTTAATGCAAGAATAATAATAAGTAAACTTGTATAGTATTGATAAAAAAAAAAAAGGAATGTGGAATAGATAATTAAATGTAAGAAAAAAAAGACAGAGGGAAACAGAAATAGAAAGATAGAAAGAGAGAGAGAGAAAGTGAAGTAAATGAACTAAAGAAAAATAAAGAGTCGTTAAATCTTGTAAATAAAAAAAAAAACTTACATTTGAATTCACTTTTAGTGGAACCAAGGGTGCAAATTAATGCAAAAAGGAGAACACAAAGAAGCTTCATCATCTTTTTCTCTCACTGTAAGGTTATAGTGCGTAAATTGAAAGAAGGGGGACTGTTGCTGATCTCTTTCGGAAACAACCTTTATACACACTGGTATAGAAGGCTGTATTCGATCAATTTAAGAATACAAAATGTTTATGAACTAAACACGACAAGCAACCATTGATCATCTAATAATCAGTACGTAAATGTGTAACATTCACAACTCTCAAGTAATACAAAGCACACCGGAATTACTGGAAATTGTACTTTTCTTGTTAATATTGAGCAATTGCGCATGCGCAACTACGTATCAGCTGACTCTATTTCCTCATGAATACCCTTACCATATTCCACATCCTCCTACTTTGAGTCCAATGTTCACTTAGGTTAATCTGTAATTCATTATTGTTGAGAGAACATCGAAGCGAGAGTATTCACGTTCTAACCAACAGTACATCAACATCACTCAAAGAAATATTTGATAAGGTATCATACATTTTTTTTTATGATACTGATAGAAAGATAAGTATTTTCTCGTTATTTCCTTTCTGTTCGATTTGATTTTTATAATGATGGCGGGTAAAATCGATTCGTCATTGATCCAAATTTCTATGTAAATAACATTTATATTACTGCGTAATTTGTATACGGTAACGCAATACTAAAATATATGAGTAATTGGTTAGAATAGCAACAATAATTTGACAACGTGTATTACAATTTACCAATCCAATTTTACTTGATTCACTTTTATAAAAGTACGTTCTTGCGTCATGACATTGCTTTGTTTAGAATGTTACAGTTCATTGCCGGATAATATTGCTCTGATATTCAAATTATTTCCAAATACTTTGGCTGTAATTGAAAAAATTAAAATATATCTTATTGTTTATACTCGTTGGTTTAGTATCAATTTAGAACATATATATTGTTGAAAGTTTGTTATATTATGTAGAATTATAATATATAAATAATATGCATGATTGTTCTTGATTCTAAACCGTTATATTTTTTTTTCTTTAGCAAACATGTTTCGACTAGGATTATTGTGTGCCTTCTTAATCGCTGTCTCAGCGGAGGATATGGATTCTTGTTATGATAAATCCAAAAAAGCTTGTAATTCTTTAGATTTTGTAGATAGTAAGTTACATTTTTTCAAAAAACAAATGTAATAAAAAGTTGAATTATCATATTGTGTCTTTAATCACTAATATTATTAATGATTATATTTTTAGAGAAAGCATTGTTCACAAATTGTAATGCTGTATATGGAAATATCATGGATTTTCAAGCTGACCTACAGGCATACGTAAATGCTCATATTGAATCCAGTTTTGAATTTTTGTTAATGTCAACTCATTTTGGAAATTATGAAGCAAATCGAGATGGTTTTAAGACATTATATCGTAAACTGTCAGACAAAACATGGGAAGATGCTTTTGATTTAATTAAATTTATTGCCAAAAGAGGTGGTAAAATGAATTTCAATCAACTACCAAGAATTAAGGGAAGTACACAAATTAAAAGTAAAAAGATACTTCAGTTAAATGAAATTCACAGTTTATCTAAAGCACTTGATATTGAGAAACAACTTGCTGAAGAAGCTTTATATATTCATTCAAGAGCACAACAACACTCTAAGCAAGATGCTTCTGTAGCTCATTATTTAGAAGAACAATTCTTGGAACCTCAATCTGATGTTGTGCGTCAGTTAGCTGGACATATAACTGATCTTAAAAAATTATTAACAGATCACGATGCTTCTCTTTCTGTATTCATGTTTGATGAATATCTTAAAAAACTTATGTAAATTTTCATCAATCAACAAATTTTATAAATCATAAATAATGCACTTATCAATATTAGTGCCTCTCCCTAATTCAATCTTTATTTCTTTATGATTTGTGTTATATATAATTAGGAATAATAAATATAAAAAAAGTTTTTTCTTTAAGAAATATGAAATATCACTTATATACATAAATACATATGAATATATATATATATAGAGAGAATAAATAAAAAGTTTTGTTTATCTTGTTTATATATCTCTGTGTAATCTTACTTTTAAAGTATTCAATAAAAACGTTAGTTTTAAGACAAATGGTAAACAATCTATATTTGTTGCAGATGGTTTTTTTTTTTTATTTCACAATTCATCATATGTACTACACAAAAATACTTGTTACTATCCATCTTTTTTTATTGTATTTTTTATTGATTTGCGCATGAGTAATATAGTTATTTTTATCAGACTATACTTACACAAAAATTTCTCTTTATATAATATAATGTTTTTAATATATAAATATAAGGGGCAATGTAATGTAGATCATTAATAAGAAAAAATACACATTGAAAGTATTGCGGAAATATTATTTGAATATATATTTTTTTATATATCTACGGATATGTGAGTATATTATCAAAATAAATGCAATAGTATTATTTGTAATAATGAAATTAGAGAGAAATTATTAATAAAATTTATGGTAGTAACAAGATACTAAAAATTATTTATTGCGCAAAGATATGTATCACTTCTTTTATTAAAGTTAATTTTATTCTTTTAATTAGTAAATGCTATATTTCATAGAATTATATTTTTATCCACTGATTATAAAATTAATTAATAAATCAATACTATAAAATATTATTTCTGATATCAATAAAAAAATCAAGTTAAATATTCTATTAAGAACATCTTAAGTAAGATATTAATTAAATTTCATTATTTAAATGAAATCAGTAAATAATAAAATTTATTTTTATCACTCTCATTATTTAAAAAAATGTTATTGTTCGTGGTCTTATTTAACCACAATGTACACACAGAGCCACTCATCAAATATATGTACATGTGAAACACTATCAAATATTGTAGACAATGTATTAGGTCTACTCAACTTTTTCTTTCGGTTCACGATGTTGCCTAAAAAATATATAATATAATGAAATTAAATGTTAAATCAATAATTAAAAATAATTAAAACATAAAAAGAGATAACTATTTACATTTACAGAAAAATTTGTAATTCGAATGTGTACTAAAAGTGCAGCAAGTTCTAAATCTTCACTATAGTTGTTTTTTAATGTAACACTTCTATATCCTGTTCTTAAACAACGGACCTAAAATATAATTAATAAAACAAATTAATTTTTTTAAAATAATAAGGCTAAATGTTTTTAATATAAATAAATAAGTGTATATAATATCAATAAATACATACAGGATAAGTAGCTTGCCCTATGAAATTACTATCACCAAACATATCTTCATCTTGTACTACAAATCTTATGAGAGCAAAATATGGATTGAATATTTCAAATTCACAAGATTCATTCCACATGGGGTTAAAACCATTGTCGTCTGAAGAAATTAAATACTCAGATGTTAAAACAGAAATGTTAATATAATTAGAAAATATAAATAATTATTAATTTTTTTGTTTATACTAATACGTACGTATCGTTTTTGTTGTTATCTTTGTTCCATTATCAAAATCTGCACCAATTACTTCTACTTCAACAAATGGACTAGCTGTTCCTCTTCCAGACCTAATCAAGTGTCTTGCACCTATAATTTTTAAGCTAATTTTAAGTGCATCTATACCATACAAGCAATTTTTGTCATAAGGATTAAAATCATCTCTGAACATAAAATCTGGTTTGAGAACATAGCCACAGCTACCATTTTCTTTAAATTTAGCTTGATTTAATTGCATAGATTTATCTCCAGTTTGATAATTTAGGGCTACCATTTGACAACCAGAATTCCACATTGGCACAGGATTGTAATTAGATGAATCAATACGTTGTCCTTTAGGATAAACTCTACTAAATTGCACCTACGATTCATAATATTTGTTAACATAAAATTACTTTTATAATAAGAAAAAGTTTATACTTTATTAACTTATTATTACCTGATGATATTTTAAGAAAAACTTATTTTCTTGCTGGCACATGATTTTTTCTGCTTTAGTTTCAGGAAAACTACTCATTTCATGAAATATAAATCCCTTTGCTCTAATTCGTTCAACATTAAAAGCAACCGACCTACAATATACTATAAGATTAGACATTTCTTTTGCTATCTTCCATTCTCGTTCCATCTTTTTATGTTGATTTTCCTATAAAAATGGAAGACAGTAGTATAAAAAAATTACGAAAATTTAGAGATATTGATTAAAATCAAGTTTGAATAAACATAAATGGTTTTATTACTCTAACACTGGCGTTTTGTGCTGTTTCTTTGATACTTGACATCCATTCTAGTGCACTCTCTTTTGACGATGTTGCTACTTCAAATACAGAACACATACTAGGATTTTGTATTCTTAAAATCCATTCCAATCCAGGTCTTTCGCCTGATGTTAATTCAACAACAGCACCCATAATGTCTAATGAACCTTTTTGAAGACTACCAAGCATCATAGAATCTGTAGACTGAAATTGATATTATAATTATAAAATTGTATTGTGTATTGAATAATTATATTACTTACATCTCCTTGACTATCTTGATAATCTATTTCTTCAACATAATTTGCTGGAAACCAATGTTGCTTTTTACCACCATAATCGCCTCTCCACCATCCACCACTTTGTCGTGTTACATTAGTAATTATAGCATGTTTTACCAATGTCAATTCATCTTCTCTTCTTGCTTTATAATCATAAAGAGCTTTTACTGTTACCTATTTATGAAATATAGTATTTATATATATCATTATAATTATTGTGAAAATATATATAATCTTTAATAATAATTACCTTTATTATAAAATATAACTTACTTTAGATCCAAAACTTGTTGGGTCCATGTATCCAGGTATACCATAAACAGATCCATCATCTGCATCCTTTAAAAAAATGATTATTGTAATTTTTAATAACATTAATGTGCTAACTTGATTCTTTTAAAAATATCGTATTTAATAAAAATATGACCTCATCCATATCTTTGTTTACTTATAAACTTTGAATTTTTTGTAATTATACATACTAGCAAAAGTTTTTAGTCTGTCACATACCAAACCCACTCTTCTGATGATATCTTGATTGACAGGATGACTTAACTTTATTCTCTTATAGAGTGGATTCCTTTCATAGTAATTTACTAATTCAACTAAACTTTCAAATTGCACTGTTCCTATTGTATATAAACGTCCTTCAAATTTTATTCTACAATGTTTAATTTTTTTTTCAGCCCTATGAAATAAAATATAACAGATTTTTAATTATTTATTTACTTTATATATATATATATGTATATTCTGAAAAAATTATTATATTTGCGAACCTGAAAGATATAGCATAAGAATTACTTTCTTTTTCACTAGGTCTCACTAAAAATGCACCATCAGTGGGAATACGTTTTAACATTTCTTCTGCTAAAGTGCGAGTGCATTCTGCATGCCACCATTCTTTTTCCTCATGCTTATTTGGTTGAGGTACAGGTTCTTGAAGCGTAATTAAAAATTCCTGTATATTAAATAAATATGTATTATTATCTGTTTCAAAAGAAAACTATAAATAACTTACGTTACTTTATTTTGAGAGTGCAATTACCTGACTTCTAAGGGGATGATTGCGATAACGTGTTATTAGACTATACAAACTATCAAAGCAATTTGTATCAATTAAATAATATTGTGTTTGACCCATTTCTTGTTTTAATTTAATACGACAATGGTTAACCTTGCCTTTACGCCAAAAAGAAAGACTATAATCACCAACAAATGTAACGCATTGTCGAACTAAGAAGGTACCATCGCCAAGATGAGAATATCGTTGTAATAATTCTTCAGCTTCTTCTCTACCTCTTGCCAATTTTCCATGAAACCATTTTTCACCGAAATGTAGCTCATCATTTGGTACTCCCTTTAAAACAAATGTATTTTATTGATGGTTGAAATTTGTGATAGGTTTTTTAAATAACGAATTTATAAATGTAATAATATTAAAAATGTACGTACATCCGTTGGTCTTCGAACACACCCTTCATCATCATCATCATGTTCTGTCTCTTGAATTCTTGAAAATGTATCTGTGTAAAATAGCTTTTGTTGTGTTAATACAAAAAAATGTGGATTCCATTCTCTATCAACAGGATCTTCTAAGTATAATATTCCATTTTTTACAGTATTTCTAAGATCCATTTCTTGTCTACTTTCATCATTACGAATAAGAAATGATGCTTCGTCAGCTCCATCAGGAAGTTTTTTATGTTTTAATAATATTTTCTTTCTTAATGCATACGGAGATGGTAAACAAGTTTCATTTTTATCTACTGATTGGACTAATAACATATTTCCAAATAATTCTTGCATTGTAGTTGCCATTTTTCTTTGTTGTGGCAATGTACAATTATCTTCTATAGATAAAATAACAGGATATCTACAAAAAGAAATAAATAAGTATATCAGTTTATACAAGAGAACATATAAGCATGCAAATAGTATATGTATATCATATAAAATAGCTATATAATTTTTAAAAAATAAAGCATATATACTCAGATGTAGCAAAAGCATGTTCTTTTATAGTTTTAATAACATCTAGAAATTTTATTTTCGTTGTTAATGTATGTCCATGAAATATAAAAGGCATTCCATCAGGGCCATCCCAACAATCAAGTTCTATACATCTGCAGCCAGCTCTTAATGCACGTACATAAGCTTGGCAACTACTTTCACTGCTTATTTGATCACCCATCAAATATCTGAAATAATTTATTTTATATATTAACAATATTTAATAACGATTAGAAGTTTACAATGTTTATTATAATATTAAATGTAATAAAAAATATGTTATTATAATTATATACAACTTCTTACGTGTTGTGTGATGAGGCAATCCAGTAATGTGCTAAAGGCTTCGTCATATCTTGTGTTACCTCATTACATCGTGAATCCGAAATATCATTTTGTTTGGAAAAAAGGAAATCTATAAATTCAGAAAATGTGAAATATGGTTCTTGTATATCTCTTTGTGGATCTTGAAGATAGTCTCTAATAAAACGTGAAGCTTCTATATCATTGTTTCCTAAAGCATCTTGTTGTTCAGTGATTAAGAAGTTTTGAAATTCTTGAAGAGTAACAGTCTGTCCTGACTTAGAATAATTCAATAACTTATTCCAATCTGCTAGATTCTGTTAAAAAAATATAATTATACATTACTGTGTATTATCAATAACATGATACAACATTTACAATAATATTTTAAAATAAATATAACTTACATTCTGGTCAAACATAAGTTTATGATAGAGAATCACGAAGTCATCAAATCCAAGTTCATTCCTGTTTCTTGTATCTACTTCTTGAAATAATTCTCTTAGGCGATTAGTTGCAATTTTGCAATTAACTCTAGGTAAAAATGCTTTAACATCCTTTAATGTAACTCTGTCAAATCAAATTTACTATCAGTCTTTACGCGATCAAACTTAAATATTAGTTTAAATTATATTATCTAGGTATAAATGTTCTTACGTTTCTCTTGAATTTTCCATAGCATAAAATTCTTTCCTAAGCCACCTTTCAACTTGTAAAGGATATGGGGCATTAATTGTATCTTGCACTAAATGACGTAAACCTTTAACCCATAACTCACATTCTTTTTCGCTTAGAGCTAAAATACAAATTAATTATAAATAAATGAATCACACAAAAATCAACATAATTCTAATTTTATATTTACCTGATATTGAAAGAGTTTTTAATCTGAATTCAGATCCATAGAATACAACAAAACATCTCAAGCTTTCTATTCTCTTTGCATCTTCTGGCCATTTTTCAAAATCTTTGGAATGTTTGCCTACTCTAACTTCTTTTACTTCTCTGATTTCAACTAAAAAAAGATGATATATAAATATATATAAATTTGTATATTTTTTACCTAGATATTACAACTCCAATATATAATATTGTTTGAATATACTATCCAAATATTTATGCAGTATTATGATATTAATTGTTATTGTGCTATAGTACCTCTAGTTTTAATATTCTATCCTATATATCAACAGTAGTAATGGGCACAATTGTTGATAGACCAAAACTGAAGGAGAAGTTGCAATAATGGCAAGATAAAATAAGAATATGAATATAATTATTTATTTTGAAATCATTTGAGACTGGATTTAATATTTTATACCTACCACCTATATGAATTAAATAACAACTCTATCTTTTTATATAATTAATTATAAGTCAATAAAAAATTGAAATAATTTCAAATAGAACAGATACTAACATAAATAAAAAATATAAATATATACACCCATTTACAAAGTTCATGTATTTTTCTGGATGAGATCCAACAATTGATATGGATTTTATCTTTATCATAAACTCACCCATATACAAAATGGACACTGATTTTTCCTTCTGGTTTTTGGCCTATAACTAGTATCTTCAGATAATATTCTGCCCATTTTTGCTGTAGATATATAACTGCATAACCATGTATAAAGTGTGCCTAAAATATTACGTGGAAAATTTATTTTTTGTGTGCTTTTGAATGTGAATCTATAAGGAACAGTTTTTTTAATGTAAAACAACCCTTCATAGAAAGATATTTTATCTTTCCTATAATAAAATATAAGTATGTGATATTAATTGTAAACATTAACTAGAAACTTAAAACTTCTTACCAGAACCATCAAAAGGTCTAAAGGTAGAACTCCTCGACCAAACAATTTGTCTAGTTTCTCTTCGTATCATTAAGGTTTTTTTTTCTGGTCTCTTTCTTGAGAAAAATTTTGTTACCACAGTCCCACGTTCAAGCTGACTAATTATTTGTTCCATTTCAGGAATAATCCCATTCATTTTTGATGTTATAAACTGCTACTGTAATTATTGTTTTATATTCTTGTTTATTATTTGAATTTAATATAATATAAAATTTCTTATTATAATTTATTAAAAAATTAATTGACCAAAATTTCTTACAATTGAAGTTCTCTAACTTATAAATATATAAACATATCATAAATAATAGTAAGATTTAAGTTATTAAAGAAATAGCTCTGTATTGAATTTAAGAGTATATAGAACAAAAACATATGTCACACACACACACACACATTCATTTTGAATTATTTTTAAACACTTACGGTATCTGTATATTAAAGTATTATTCTTCTATTAAAAGTTGTATAGTAATTAAACATTTATTCATAATAATATTTATAGTATTTAAAATCTATAAGAAGTACCGTTTTTACGATTAAATGTTGAACTAATTTAGAAAACGTGTTCTGATTGATTGTCTATTCCATTCATAAAATATATCCAGTGATGTATACAAATATAATTGTGCCAGTGTATTTTGAAGTCTATAAAGATAAATTGTTTTTTCTTTTTTTGCTATTTAAATAATTTTTACGTAAAGAAATTCTAATTTATTAAGTATAAAAAAAACATTAAACAATTTATTTTTTATATAGTTCTTTTATCTATATATCTATATCTATATCTATATCTATATCTATATCTATATCTATATCTATATCTATATCTATATCTATATCTATATCTACATCTATATCTATATCTATATATATACATATCTTTTGAAGAACATACATATGTACGGTTAGCTTACAACATTGGTATAGTGTTTTCATTTCTAATTTCACTTCTATATAAAATAGATATTTCATTTAAAAATAATATATATTAAATTTTTGATAAAATTTAAAAAAATCTTAAAATATTATTAATTGTAACTTTATGTAGTTAAATTTGTGGCCATTAAATTTATTTTATTAATAATAAAAGAGAATATGACATAAACATAACCTAAACAAAAGACGAAAGCATTCTCAATTAAACAATAAAATATTGGATAAAAATTGAATGATTTATCATCTATTAAAAAGATCTATATAAAAATGCAATACATATATTTATATATTTTTATACATGTTTTTATATTATGTATGTAAATATATAATATATATATATATACATAAAAACATCGATTCTATATGGTATATAATTTCCTATAGAAATTATATCGTTTGAAAGCACTTATTGTTTTCTTATTTTCATTTGTTTAATTTTTCCTGCATTGTATTATAAATATTTAAAAATTAATCATACCTGTTCTTAATATGAAACGCCGCTGTTAATAACTCAAGTAAGACTATTTCATTCGCATGTGTAAGCATTGATCACTATATATATTTATATAAATTTGTAAACTTTCATAGCAACATACGTGACTATATACACATAACAAATAAAGTGGAAACACCCGAAATTTATATATTTTAATATTACAAAAGCATCATTTTGAAAGACTAAATACTTCGTAATTCGATTTTATAAATTTACTTTCTTAATGGTGTTCAAACTTTTCACTCAACCTCCCTAGAATAAACCAATGTGCATTCTATATAATATTCCGTGATGTGAAACACTAGGAATATCTACCATATTATTTTACGTTACAATTTTGTGTATGTATTTTGATTAATAATATTTCAATATTTCAATTATTACATTCGTCTATCAATAACTAAATAAAAATATTATCAATAACAATCATATAATCTGAAATCACTGTTGTAATATTATAGAAATATTGGAAATATTAAATTATTCCGTTTCATAATTTTTAATAATTTGATAAATCATCAAAATCATTCTGATATCAATAATTTAGACATTTTAATTTAGTTACGTACAATTTGAGATACCAAATTGATAAATTCGTGATACAAAATTGGCGGTTTTATATTCGATTTACCAATGAAAAGTATGAATTGCATTCAAATAAATATTAATAATTGGAGACAAAAAATAACAATATATAATTAAATATTTTTGAATGTTATATTTAACCAATTAATCGTTTAATGGTTTTCAAAAATATTCTAGGGAAAGTAATGAAAACAATGTTGAATTTTTTACTAGATTGAAAAATACCGTTGACAGCCATTTTCAAAATGTCCCCTACACGCAAATTGAGGACGAAAGATCGTTAAAAGGAAAACAAAATTTTGTGTTATATTGATCAATTACTGATCTATATATTTTGCATTTTTATGAATTCAAATGTAAATTAATTTGAAATTAAATAATTTATTAAAAGTTTAAGTGAACTAACAAAAGTTAAAACGTAAAAAATGATAAATTTGTGGTTTTATTGTTTGTATTTGGAGTTAGCTCGGTATACGATTAAATAGACTTTACTTTTTCTTATGTCTAAAAATGTACCGATATTTTCTGTGACACATTGTCAATACAAGAATATATATTTATTCTGAAATGAATTAAATCGGTTATATATTTATTATTTGATAAAATATATGATCTTACATTTTTCTGTATTGCTTTAATATCTAATATACAAATACATGACAATGCTTTTTGTAGAAAGATTAATGGAAATTGTTGTTTTGTAGAAACATGAAATAAACATTGGAAAATAACTTTTATAACCTATAAGTATCATTAGAAGATCTTGGTATGTAAATTATTAACTTGATAAGTATATAATTTTAATCTATTTAATATACATGTAATAAATATTTATACATATATAATTCAATTTTTATTTCAGTAGGAATAATGTCTACGAAAAAACAAAATGTAAAGATTTGTTGTTTCTGTGGTCTTGCAGAAGACAATGAATTTGAGTTTGGAAAATTTTATGAATATCGTGGTATTGTTACACATTATTATTGTTTGGTAAGTATTAATATTCAAGAGAAACACCATTTGCTTTTTAAGATTTTGGTTTAAATAAAAAGGGTTGTCTAATATTACTACAACTTTGTCAAAATGTGAAATAAGAGTGTACAAAGTTGTAGTAATGTCAGACAATCCTTTTTATTCGAAAAATAACTATAACAACAGCTAATTTTTGGGCTTTTAAATGGTGTTTCCCCTTTAAATAATTCTTATTTTTACTTATGATCTATTTTTGTATAAGCATCAATAAAAACAAATATTTTTTATCTTTCAGTTATTATCATCCAACATGGAACAAAAAGGTAGAGACAATGAAGGTATTTTAGGATTTCTATTAGGAGATATACAAAAAGAGTTGCGTAGAGGAAAAAGATTGGTAAGATAATGATACTACACTTATTACATTGTAATTTGTTTTATTTTGTGTTGTTCTTTCTTTTCCATATCAATTAAAGATTTATATTTACATTTTGAATTTATTTTTCAAGGTATGCTTTTACTGTAAAAAATCTGGTGCCACATTAGGTTGTTGTAATACAAAATGTAAACGAATATTCCATTTTCCTTGTGGCTTAAAAGCTGGAACTCTTCATCAATTTTTTGGTGAATTTAGGTAATGTTTTTAATGGAGTACGTTTAAATATAATTTCAGCCTTTTGCCTTAGTTCATATAAATTTATATATTTGTTATGATTTATATAGTAGATGAATATTCTTTGTATTAATTTAATATATCAATTTTTTATATGAAAATTTTAGGTCGTATTGTATAAATCATAGGCCCAAACAAAAATTTAGCGTTTATACAAAAGAATTAATTAAGGAAAAAATAGATGTAATATGTTATATTTGTTATGATAAGGTAAACATTAAGAATTTAATTGATGTATTATGGACACCTTGCTGTAAAAAAGATGCTTGGTTTCATAAAAAATGTGTTCAGGTAAATTAATCATTTACTTACTCTCGAAATTATTTAATATATAATAAAAGTTATCAACACATAGAAATATAATAATTAAAAATAAACATTTCATATTAATCATTTATTTCTTTTTAGCAACTTGCTTCTAATGCAGGTTATTTTTTTAAGTGTCCACTATGTAATAACAAAAAGGAATTCCAAAAAGCAATGCTAGAACAGGGTATTTTTATTCCAAGCCAGTAAGTTAAATTATCATAAATGAATGAATATATCTAGATGCTGCATATCTAAAAAAAATTATTGCTGAGATTCAATTTTAATTTAGAATAAATAATTATTTAATTTATTTATTAAATTTTCAATAATATTATATATTATTTTTATTTCATAGGGATGCATCTTGGGAGCTTGAACCAAATGCATTTCATGAACTTTTATACAGACACAACCGTTGTGATGCTGTGACATGTTTATGTCCAAAAGGCAGAAATCACACAAGCATAAATGCGTAAGTAGTTAATACAATTTAGGTGCAAAATTACACTTGCTACTATTGCTTTTATTTGAAATCATGTTATAATATTATATGTTAAAATGATATATGTTATTTTACTAGAAAATGGGAATTGGCATTATGTCGAACATGTGGTTCTCAAGGAATTCATATGGCATGTGGTCAACTAAAATGGGCCAAACCTATTTGGAATTGTGATGAATGCATATCTATATTAGGTGGTATTATTATTATTTTCCTTAGCCACAAATTCTCCTAAGAAATTCATTACAATATATTAATTTAATCTAACTTTTTATTTTACAGATAAAGTAAATCACTCGTCAAATAAAGTATCAGAAACTGTAAAGTATGTATTTTCATAATCATTATCAGATTGAAAGAATTTATAATAATATTTTCTATTTTGTTTTTTGATGTAATTAATAGTTTTTA
This sequence comes from Polistes dominula, assembly GCF_001465965.1. Next base: position 2,272,433 of record NW_015148977.1, read on the forward strand.
TAACTTATCTTTTTTAGTATTACTTATCATGGTACGGACACAGATGCCAGCGATTCAGAAATTTCTGTGTGTGAATCACAAAATAAGGATGATTTTTCTATAGTGTCATATTCACCTTCAAGTGCAACATCTCAAACTTTTGAACAAAATCCAACTAACATTTCAACAAAGTATGCACAAATTTATACACCTATATTTTTGCACGTTTATAACTGATTATAAAGACTAAAGACACTTTTTCCTTATGTATCTTAGGAATATATCTGAAAATAACTGTAGTAGTTCTAATCAAAATATGTTTACAATATCATCAGTAAATTCACCAGAGAAAAGTTCAAATATTACTTTAAACCGATCAGAAAATAAAAATATATCACTAATTGATCAAAATAAAACTATAATACAAACAAATCAAGAAAAAGGACAAACGGATTTAAAAGAAACTATTAACAGATTATTAACAGATGAAAAACGAAGTATATTAAACAAAAGTCAAGACAAAAACTTACAAAGTGAAGAAGAATCGATTTCTAGGGATAAAAAGGTTGACTTGATCATGATTGATAGTGATGAAGATGATATTGAAGTGAGTAATTGAATCAATGAATTAACTAGTTTTATTAAATTGTAGAAAACTAATTTACGATTTATTCATATTATATAGATTATAAGTAATTTAAAAAAGTCAGACATAAAAGGTCAAACTTTAATGAACATGGATCTTCCTAACTGTGATATAAATACAAAAAATAAAAATCCGGATCAATTAATAAATATTTCATGTAGTTCATCATATATACCTGAAACATATAATAATCAAATGAAAACAAACAGAAAAACTTCAGATAACTTAAACAAAAGAAAAGATTGTGAAATTGTAACTGTAAATAATGTAAAAGATAATATGTTTTCAGAAAATGAAAATCATGAAGACGTAGATAACTCACCTGTTATGAACATCAAAATTACTAATGTAACATCTTTATCACCTGAAGTTTTTGCGAGTGTACCTAGTCTGGAAAGATTGGATAATCATAAAGTATTACAATTAAATACTAAACCTTCAATGAGTTTAAATAATTTTGAAAATTTACAAACTGAAGATAGAAGACTATCATTTTCGAAATATCAATCTAATGAGACAAAAACAAGCTCAAAGAGAAAACATGAAACAAATATATGTGTAATTGGTACTCACACAAATGGAGTACAATCTGTGACCATAACTAACATAACACCTAAAAAAGTAAGAACAAGTTATTTAGAAGAAAATATGGAAGCTTCATGTAGTAGTACTACCTATAATGAAGTTAAGCAGCAAATTGCTAACCAGAATAATATAAAACCATCACAAAAATACGTTAACGATAGGAATTATCAATCGGATTTGGATATTTTTAATTTAAATAATTATAGAAAAAATAAAATTTCTTGTCCAAGCAGTACTACAGAGGTATTTACTCCAACGCTGGAATTATCAAATCACAATATAGCAGAAAGCCAAGTTAAAAGTGCTCCTTCATGGGCTTCTGATGCTAGTACTACTATTAATAAAGATGTAATTATTACTCGTATTCGAAATAATAGTACACATCAGTCGTCGAATACAAAACAAAATTTCACTAAAAGAAAAACGACATCATCTAAAAATTCGGATAGTTCTGAAATTAATAACGAAATACAATCTACCTTGAAACAGGTAGGTAATGTAATATACAATACCCTTATGTATATGATTTTAAAGAAAGTATTCATAATGATCTGGATGCGTAATTCTTTAATAATCATATAAATATGGAAAATTTAAATTAATAAGTAGTTATTAAATAATATTTTAAACATATTTGTGTTTGCATTTTTACCCGCACTAACCAAACAAAATATCATTTTATTGTAATTGTCTCTCATTTTATGTTAATATTATATTTGATAAATGCTAATATCGATAAATGTAATGGAAAATAGAAATATTATGGTGCGGGTAGTAAATTTTATCACATTGATTCCCTCATACCTCGTCTCCAGTGTATGTCTTGGGGTTCTAACAGTTTGACGGAGATGCAGGCACCAGTTTTACCAACGAGTCAACAGACGATTGTATCCAAAGAAATGACGACCGGATTAATCCAAAAAGAGCATCGATTAACAAAAGAAGTTTATTACAGTGTATTGACTCCAGAGAAAATGGCTGCAAGAAACAGTAAGTTATGACATGAAAAATGATTTATATAAATACGAAATTTATAATTTAATTAAGAATTATTGTTTTTATAGTCTCAACTTCAATTCGTTTTCCGAAATCGCAAGTAATCCTAACGCCTGTGATAAACCTAGATTGATACCAGAATCTGTACAATTACAAGATCTTAAATTTAAAGTTAAAGATTCTAATAGCGTACAGGTATATAATACAATGTAAATATACTTCTATAAAAGTTCTATGCACTAAACATTTCTTGTTTATTTCCATTAGATGATCTTATATGATACGTTTTCTGTAAATATCCATATGAATACTGCTATGAAGAATCACGTAAGGAATTCGGCCGCATCCGTAGGAGTATCGAACATGAGACGTTCATTATTGGAATTAAACGACGAATCAAATATTGATAATTGCAGTAGTACTGAAACTCTGTATAATTCTCATTTAATTAGTGATAAAGATATGTGTACTTCCGATACAATTGTAAGTAGAAACGTTTTTAAACAAAGAGATGATGTAAAAGAAAATTATTATCCAACTACACAAACATCTCTTGTTACAATGTATTAAATAATTTCAGTATAGTAAACAAATTTGACGATAAAAATGTCAATCAATGACAAGATAAAAATCGTATGGAAAACAATATTGTGATATTTGATTTTTCTTCCATCATATTAAATCAACGTATACAGTGTATTTTACGATATACATAAAAATGTAACGAGATGATAACTCTGAAGGTAAAACTTTGTTTCCTTTGGAATGTTACTATCAAAAATAATTTGAGACGATTTGCGTGTATCAAATGGTACATTCAAAAATAAGAAAGATGTACCTTTTGATATTGACTTCAAATTAAATATTATAAATGCGAATATTCATATATTAATATTTCTCTATGCCAAAATAATGATACTAATTTAACTCACTTGCATTTGAAAGCGGAATATTTCGCGAGAATATGTTCGTGTGAACGATGATATTCACTTATCAACGTCTTTAGAGCTCAGATGTAAATGGGTTAATTACATTAATAATATATTTTATGTATCTACAATATTATTTAAAAGCGGTTATATTGCTAATCATTATGGACATAGTAATGATTAAAATATAATAAAATTAGGTATTAGATCTGCCAATACTAATGACATATTCAGTATATTTAAGGAATATCTTGAAAGATGCACTGATAAAATAAGATAACGTGCGATATGTATGTGCGATATAAATTTTGTCTTTGGCCTAATATTCTTCAAAAACCCTAGATAGGCCTTCGAATAAAGGTACGTATAGAAAATAAAAAGAATAATTATAATTTGAATTAGTATTACAATCTGCACAAAACCTTTAAAAAAAAAAATTAAGATAAATTTATTTTTCTAATGTAGATCATAGACAAGAATGTCTAATCATGTGAAAAGTAATATTAGTAAAATTACGATGAAATTATGATAAAAACGTTACAATGTGAAAGAGAAACAAAATTCTATCATTATCAAAATTAGAAAATAGAAAAGGCAGGATATGAAAATTAAGTAAAATACTTATGTAAAAGTACATATTTAGAAATGATAGATACATTAATTATTATAAGATGAACAAATTACATTTTGTTCATTGTTTACTATGTTAATATTATTTTTATTTTTTTCTACGAAATTTATTTTCTCTATGAATTCGTATTTGTTCTCAGACTCAACATTTGTTCCAAACTCGTAGGCGTTGATAAAATTGATGGTAATCCTCCGTGAAGAATCCGGATTTAAAGTGAAAGATTTCTTGAATAAGTCACGTCGAATTCATGAAGAAAAAGCTGTAATCGTAAGAATTGTTCCGGCTACGTCTCGAGAATGAAATTACTTGTAATAAATAACGTTAAGTTTAGATCGCACGTAATACGTTGACAACGAACGGTGGGGAGAGACTATAAAATCAGGATTGCGAATGTTTTTTTTTTCAGTTGTGAATGTTCCCCGATGGAATCAAGTGTTCAAAATATTACGTGCGTTCTATTGATCTTTGCTATCTTAGGATGTTTCATTGTCAGAATCGAAGGGGACTTGGATCATAACGCTTTTGGTATTATGATTCATTAAATTAATTAATATTACGGTTAAATAAAATTATATTAATTATAGAAAATATAATAGTGAACAAAAAAAAAAAAAAAAGAAAAATGTTATGAAAAATTATGTTTTTTCATTATGTTTTATATCTACTCTGTTACTTAGATATATATTTATATATATTTGATAAAACAAATAATTAAATTCTAATCATTTAAATTATTGTTCAAATATTAGAAAAGATTCTGTCTTCCTCTCATTAAAATATTGCATATGTTTATTGCAAAGTATAAAGCAATGATATTTATTTAAATACTATAATAACTATTATATTATGGGAACATTAAAATAATTGGCAAACGTATTCTGAAAGAAAAATATAAAATGTTATATATTTATGTAGTTATGAAACACACGAATAAACTCTACAACTGTGGCATATATTCAGTTGTATTATTATTTACCTGTTTTTATGTTGCTTATAAAAAAAAAATAATTTTTTTCAGATCTTAAATTGAGGGCTCTTTTTAAAGTTATTAAATATGTATATGAACGACCGCAACAGATGACGATCGGTACTATTTATGCAATTACTTTAACAGAAGGTGAGAATATTTCTATTTACATATAAAAAAACCAAATTTATATCAATTGATAATAATATTTATAATTATATAAAAATTGTCAATATATACACATAAATATTTTTTGGAACAGTCTCTCTGTTAAAAACAATATTGCATAAAAATACCCGTTACCTTGGCAAAACATATTCTCACGATATGAACAAATTATTCAAATTTTCTTACAATACGCGAAAACTGTTAACAAACGTCATTATTCCAATAAATGATGAAATGAAAGTGCGTAAGTATTTTGTTACTTTGTTTATTTTTCATTAATATATCACAATATATTTTGTACGTTAATTTATACTTTATGATATATTATAATTATATAATTTTGATAATTAGTAAAAGAAGTATTAAACGATCCACAAATTTGGATGCGAGAAATATCTTGGAAAAATGAAACTTTGAGTGCTATGTTACCGCTTCCATCTCAACGATTATCATATGCGAATGGTGAAGATATAATAATGAAAGGAAGACCTAATGAATATGAAAGTGATTATTGTCTTGTTGAAATTGTTAAACAAAACTTTGATAACAAATGCTCGATACCTTACAAATGTATACAGATGATAATGAAAAAAGATAATCCAAGAGGATATCCTCTTACACATAGATTACTTATTATACAAACTTTAAGAGCAGTAAGTTTATAAATATAATTATTTAATTTTATTTGAGGAAAAGAATTTACTGTAATGTTATAAGTTTAAATAACATAATTGTAGATGGGATGTAAAGAAAATCGAATGATGCCGTATTTGAAAATGTTACCTATCTATTGTTCACGTATTCTTCGAGATATGATTGATATTGAAATAATTGGATTTCCTTATAACACACGAGATTTGTTAATGGAACAAGGTAAATGATGTTTATTTTTAACCGTATCATTTTGCAAATTAATTCTTGTGTATTATTTGAATTATAGTTGTTTTATGCGGATCAGAAGGATATTTGGAATTCATGGATAAACATTATGAGAATTTAATTTTAAGCTGGTCTCATCCTAGTGGTTGTTACAGTGCATTTGGGTATGCAAGATTATATATGTATATACATAAGACGTCCCAAAGTTAACTTTATCATGAAAAAAGAATAAAAAATAGAAAGAAAAATCAATATTGGTCTCCATATTTTTATTTTCATTTCAAAATATAAATCTTCAATATTTGCTTAGAAAGAAAATGTATAATTTTTCAATTCGATAAAGCGACTTTTGGAACACTTATTGTTAGTATATTCTTTTGAATTATAATTTATTAAGATAAATAAAATACTTTTGGATTTGTCTTATTTTGTAACAGTTACAGAGAACTTACATCGAAAAGTAACATGAATACCGATTTTGGATGTGATAGTCATGCTACGGGTCTTGGAGCTGCAAGTTTAGCATTATTTATTCGCAAAGATGTAGAAACTGTATTCCAATGAATATTAATTAAATTTTTATTTTTATGTAATATGTACATACGATATATGATTAAAAACAATAAATGATTCAATAAAAATATCATGAAAATGAATAATCATTTTTATGCGACCATTGTACTTATTTATTGTTTTTATTATAAGATATTTAAAATATTCTTTCATCGTCTATTTTTTAAAAATTGAAATTTTCACGATTATTTTTAGTTCGCGGTTAAAGAACATTGAACCAATCACGTTCTTCGTACTGATAATCGATTCATCGATTGGTTGATTATTAGCTATAAATCGATCTATCAAGTCACATGACTATTTCAACCAATAGGGATAATCGAATATTCAGTATCTCGTTTACCGCTATTAGTATCTTTGGAGAAGGTTATTGTTTTTACAGTACTCCCACGCTTTTATTCCTACTATGTATTGAAAGTACCAGTTGCCGATCGTTGTCCATTGTTGCACATTGCAGTTTTGCTGAAAAAATGTCCAATGTTAACAAATTATTTCATTTTATATTTTAAAATATGGACAGTGAACAAAAGAAAAACACCTCGCCAACCAAAATAACAAATGAAGATACTGAAAAAAAGAAACACAAGACAGATATTGGATTGTCCACAACAGAGGCTTTAAATATTTTACAAACTGATATTCTTTACGTCTTACAAGATTACGAACGCAGAAAAGAAAACGAATACAAAATAAACAAGTAATCAAATATCAAATACTATTTTTTATTTGATTAATAATATTCAGTTGCATGTTATTTAGGGTTAACTTTAGTAGTGTTTGATCAGTGTAGTTACAATTGCAACTTCAAATTATTCGAAGATAGAAGAAAAGGTTAACATAGTGTTGATCTAAAGATTTGCTATGATTTAAATATATCAAAGATTTGTGCAATTTTTCATTGAAAATTCTATTTTGAATGCTTGTTTATATTATGATGAGTTATATAATTTGACATATAACATATGTATATATGTTTAGAAAATACAAAGCTTGGCTAAAGGATGCATTACATCATCGTAGTCAATACACAACTCTTTGTTGGACATCAGCAATTGCATTGTTAATCAATGGACTCACACTTATTATTATATATTTGTTTATAGGTGAAAAATGGTACGATGTGTATTATATAAAATAACTTTTATTTTATACACTATGTATATTGCATATGTTGAAATATGTAACCGTTCTATTATAGGTACTCAACACTGCCATATGAAGGATTGGTCATTTGTTGCTTAACAATTTTAAATTTTATTCTAGTTGTATCAGATAACAAACTGCGTCATAATGAAATTCCTAGTAGAGTTTACGTTCTTCTTAAACAACTTGAAAGTATGTCGATGCATAAAATAATTTTTATATATACTGTATTATATGTAACAGTAGAATTGTCTCTTTTTACTATTATTTCATTCTTTATTATTATATTTTAGATGCACAAGCTAAATGTAAGTGGAATATTGAAAATTATCCACATTTATGCACACCTTTATCACCATGTTTAACTTTACAATGGACATATCGTGATGGCCAAATAGTTAATTTACCTTGGGCATTATTAGTTGTTGGAGATATAATTGTGATGAAACCTGGTCAACAGTCTCCTGGACATTGTATTCCATATAATGTGAGTTTTTTACGATTTAACTTTATTTCATAAAATAATGGCTTCAGCATTTAGATATAATAAGTTTTATTTTTAGGATCGTAATGGATCATCTTTATACACAAGAGAAGTTTATAGTCCACCAGTCCATAGTGTTAATGAAATATTTTCAACACCACAAGCAAGAATACCTTTGAAAAATAAATTATACGAATTGCAAGAAACTCCATATGTGACAAATCTAAAAATGGCTTTAGATCAGGCTCTTAATAGGCCTGTTACCTATCATAATCGCAAACGTTACCTTGTAATGATTTGTTATATAGAACAATTGGCCTATCCTCTTATTTTAACTTTTATTGTGGCCTTTAATTTGTTTCGTTACTTATATCTGTCAGAACGCTTTGGTATAGGAACATGGGTTGAAATGTTTTTACTGCAACCAATAGCGGTAACTCTTCCATTGTTACCAGTAATTTTTCCTATTTGTTGGATTTTTCTAAACTGTATGGGAATGGCACGTTTCAAAGCACTATGTAAACTTTATCAATCTTCAAAAAAACTTCAGGTTAGAATTTTTTTTTTTTTTTTAAATTAATTAAATTATTGTACGATTTGTTAATATTTTAAAGAAATCATTATAATCATGTAAATAATATATTTAGTTTGTAGATCCTTTTGAAGACGCAGATATTTCAACTCCGACTCATCCAGAAATAATTTATAATTGGTTTGAATTGAAGGAACATTTTATAAATATTCTTTGTGGAAAAGAGCATATGATGTCAAGATCTGCAAATATTCTTCATGTTTTGGGTTCTGTCACAGTATGTGGAATTATATATGTTTAATGTTAACACATCCATGGACACACAACGTGAACAGATAATTATGCACAGAAAAAGTCATGATATTTTGTAAAGTATAAAACATACAGGTTAGTTGGATAACCATAGTAGATTTAAATAATATATTATTATTCAATAAGTACAACTACTTTGATTATCCACGAATGTGTTAACATCATATTGTATGGTGATATTAAAACATCTTATAAAAGCTATGTATGTTAGGCATTATGTTGTGTAGATAAGAAAGGCATTCTTTCTTGGCCTAATCCTACTGCAGAAAAGGTTTTCTTCCTGCATAATAACAATTCTTTCTCAGCAGCTTCAAGGTGAATAATACTACTAAGTAATATACAGAAACAATATATAAAATTTATTATATCATTCTTTTAGCAATGACAGTTTAGGACAAACAGAACCTATGCCCAATGAAGAAAATACGAAGGAAATTTCAAATAGGGAATGTTTTAGGCAACATGGTAGTATTTTCTAATAATACAAATGTAAGTATCTTTATTATTGTTAAAAGAAAAATTGTATTTTTTTTGTAGAATTATCTCATTCTACAGCAGAAGTATTGGATCTAACGCATGATCGTGCCTTGCCATTTCGTTTACAATTTGACGATCATTCTTGGAGGAAACATTTAAATTCATTAAAACCTCTAGGCTTAGCAATTCTTTTGAATACCTGTAATATGGAAACTCAAGAACATTATACTCAATTTTGCTGTCATGTTACTTGTGAAGCTCTTTATAATGAAAATCTTGTCCCGGTTACAAACAGACGGTATATTTTAAAGTTATATTATAATTATTTAATTCGAAAATAATTCCATTAGAATCTTTCTTTTTGTATTATCAGATGTTTATGTGAATTGGCGAAGCAAATAGGATTTCGAGATCAAGCAGAAAAAATATTTCAATTAGAAAAACAATTATCTACATTCAGACATGTGGTATGTACATTTATTACAAAATAGTTTATTCAATATTTTTATTCTCCCTAACGTTTAATGAATAAATAATTGATTGATCTTAATTTATATAGCAAGCAGACAAAGTTAAAAGAGATATTAAATTTGCACGATCTCTGAGTATTGCAACCAAGTTAAAATTTCCATTTCCACATATGGTTGCTGTAATTGTTAAAGAACGTAATAGTGGTAGTCTACAATTATTAACACAAGGTACTGCAGATATAATTCTAGACTCGTGCATTGAATTTTGGGATGGTCATGATCTTTGTCCCCTTTCTGCATCTGATAGGTATATTTCTTATGATTAATCTTAATATAATAAGTTTACAATATAACAATTATATCTGTATAAACATATTAATCATATATTACAGGAAAAAGGTACAAGATTTTTATCAAAGAACAAGTTTAACATCATATTGTACTGCATTTGCTTATAGACCATTAACTAAAGGCGTTAATAATAATATGCCAGAAATATATATAGAACTTCCTGCAGACAGTAAACATTTATATACCACACATAGAAGTCCAACTCCCTTACCATGGGATTTTAGAAATGTTCTTGATCCTAGAATAAAAGGAATGCTTGGACAATTTCATTCCACAGGTAAAATTTACAATTGGATTTATTCAATGTAAGTATACAATATTCTTGGAAATATTTATATACATTTTTATTCTAGATTCATTATTGTGTAATGAAAATAATGATGATGATGTAAATGATGTTGAAAGTTGTTTCGAACTTCAATGTAATCAAATATTTATTGGAATGGTGACTATGCAGTATCAAGCTCAGACTGACATGGTAAAATGTTATGCTTATAAATAATAATATATTCATAAATTATATTTGTTTATTTTAATTGTGTACTTACCAGGTTCAGTTAATTGAACAGCTAGAAAGAGCCTGCATAAGATTTGTTCATTTCAGTAAAGAAAATGAATTACGTTCTCGTGTATTCTCGGAAAAAATGGGACTTGAGAGTGGATGGAATTGTCACATATCATTGCTCACAGAGAGGACTAGGTTAATCTTTTTAATTTATATATTTATTATTTTCAAACTTTTGGCTGTTTTTTTTTTCTTTTTCTTAAATAGGAAAGAAATCTCTTTTTTTTAAATAATTTTCAAATAATTTTAGGCATGTTGTTTTGACTATTTCCATACATATATATATATATATTTTTATATGCTTTTTTTATTAATATTATTTATTAAATAATTTTATAATGAAATTTAACAATGGTTGGTGTAATGCCATTAACAATACGCTAATTGGTTCCAGTTGAAAGTCACCTCTCAAGTGGCTTTATTAAACTAAAGTTAATTAATATATAAATTATGGGCTTTTTTCATATAAATATAAAGGATAATAACATTCAGGTATTGTCATAAAATTGACAATTTTGCATCTCAAAACATATTTAATAAATAAATATATATTCATAATAATTATGCGCATACACACACACATATCCTATAGTAGCTATGTATGTTTTTTGTTATTTTATCATTTCATATTTATTAAATGCATAACTAAGCAAACGTAACTAACGCATAAATGTCAGGTCAGAGAGTCCAGTGGGTTGTTGGGTGAGCCAGGCAGCAGCCGTGACCTCACCCACTCCCTCAACGCCTCAATGCCGTCAGCATAAATACTCTTGCATGGAACAGGCCAAGCACTTGCTTAATCATATATCTCCTCGGTATGTTACATGTTACTTTTTATCATAAATAATATACTTTCAAACATATCATAACATATTGATGTGTGATTATTATTATTATTCTTAAAATCTTTCTTTAATAATAAACAAATGAAACTATTATAATATATTGTTTGAAATGTATATATTCATGCTTTTTAATGGGTTTACAACAAGAACATTTTTATTTGTATAAAAAATAAGAAAATATAACTAAATATTACCTAATTTTTATAGCAGTAACTTGGATAGCAGTCGAGCAATGAGTGTATCTGCACCAAGTGCTATAAATACCGATATGTCCACCGTGAGGTTTGAAGATGAACCTGCTGAATGGAACTATAATAGGCCAGATCAAGCCAAAAGCACCATGAGCCATAGGTTTACATTAATTTATATAAAATTTGCCATTTTTTTTTTTTATAAATAATAAATATTTGATTATCATAATCTTTATGACTCGATTTGCTTTAAGATTTGAATTAATAATTGATTGAAAATAGGACATATTTTGTTTTTATCTCCATTTTTATTTTTTTTTTTTCATCCTTATAGAGAAAGAATTTATTTGATTTTATTTTAAAATTAGGTTCTCATTCACAACTCTTGCACTTATAAAAAGTTATCTGCATGATTTATGAGTATGTTCTTTATTGCCATTTATAAATATTTTGCAGATTAATTATCAAGTTCATTTCTAAATGACGAAGTAATTTTTCAATAATCATGATACAGGGAACATAACACTGTAAGAAGCGAAAACAGTGTGCTCATGCACAGTGTTGATTTAGGATCTGGTCAGGAGGCTTGGCAATCTTTAAGTTGCCTTACTGATAGCACAGAGCAAAGTGCTCCCGTTCATTTTGATTTATCTAATCGAGTAAGTCAAATGTTTTTTTATTAAAATGCAACATTTTATTAAAATGATATTTTGTTTTCAGGCTAAATTACCACGAGGTATTGATAAAATACGACCTCATATAGAATTGATAGACAATGTCCCTTTGTTGGTATCTTTATTCACCGATTGCACTACTGCTGTGACCCGAGAAATGTTACATATTATGCAAGATTATGGCGAAGTTGTATGCGTTCTTGGATCATCTGCCAATGCTGAAAATATGCCTATTTTTATGCAAGCCGATGCTGCGTAAGTCATATTATTAATCGATTATTACACGTTTCAAATTTGATCTTTTGTAATTTTATTTCTTTTTTTTTCTAGAGTTGCAGTAGAACCATTGTACCCACAAGTATGTCAAAAAATACCAGTGTTAGCACAAACTAGGCCTGATCAAGGACCATCTCCTGTTGACTTAAGTAGAACTTTAAATTCTGTTGCTTGTTCATTGAGTGTAAAACGTGAAGATCCAATTACTATTTTTCATCTTATCATGGAGGTGATTAGAATCTTTTTATTGTGTTTATAACTCTAATAAAATAATAATAATTAATTATTATTATTTTTACTTTTCTTTTAGGCACGTCATTATATGAAATGTTTATGGAATTGTGTACAATTTTGGTTGTGCTGTACAGTTAGTCTTTCATTTGCACAAGCAATATCTGCCATTCTGCTATTACCGCCTTTATTGTCTGTATCTCAAATTGTATGGTTAAGTTGTTTTATTATACCAATTTTATCGATCTCCATGATAGCTACTCCTATGGATTCCACTATAATGCAACGAGCAACAGGAAAGAATCAGTGCATAATAAACGGACAAGTAATGTATTTGCATTGTCCTTTTTCGTTTTAGTTTCATGTATTTTTATAATAACATGAATTGTTTTTATTTTGTAGGTTGCAATTTTTGTATTGTGGTGTTATGGTAGTAAATTCTTGCCCACTATTATAACGGTAGTTTTATCACAATACATTTCATTTTTGGTTTTATGTCCAATGTACAATACAACCGACTCTAAATGTGTTTATATATATCCTGATTTACATGGGAAAGATATTTGGGGTGGTTGGGGTTCTAAGCCAAATGTTATGTTGGCGATACAGCATTTCGCTTTAGCAATATTAGTTTTACATTATGGTATATATCACAGTTATACATTTATATAATATATATTTCTTTTTTTTTTTTTTAAATTGTATTTGAAGAATTTCTTTTTTTTTTTTAGTAACGATATCAATAGGATTTGTACATAGAGAGTATTCCATTTGGAAAAAGAGATCTACGAACAATTATTTGTGGTTTATTAGCGCATTTATAGTGTAAGTATATTATAACGATATTTTTTCAATGAAATTTTCGAATAATTATTATTTTAACAAGTATTTTTAATATATTTAGAATTTGTGCACAAGCAGCATTCTCAGGGCATGTATTCAGTCGTTTTATAAAAGAGGAGGGACCACAAATAGAAAATTTTTCTCTACATTTACCATTATCGTACTTATTTTCTTTGCCATTAGTTTTTGCAATTAATGAACTTGTTAAATGGCAAGAGATAAAGTGAGTAATTTATCTATTTATATATTGTTTATATAAGAGATATTACAATTTTAATTTGATATTGTATCCTTAGACTAAACGTTAGATATCAAAAACGGGCCCGTTTGGAATTTGGTACAAAACTTGGGATGAACTCACCGTTTTAAAGACTAATATTTTTCTAGACAGCAATCGGTACAAACACACATGTAGTTTTTAATGTTAACTATTAGCGTGTGATAGAATTTGATTGTACATACGTATTAATTTTAAATGTTATAAATTACGAATCTGTCAATTCGATAAATAATTTCGTTTTCTTTTGGAATGCGTATGTAGATCAATTATTTACTCATAATTGTAAATTTTTTTTACGCCGTAGTCAAAATGAAGAAACTAACATAAAAATGCTTTTTTTAAATAATAAGTTAGATCTTTTTAATAAGTATCAATGAAATTTGTTTTTTTTTTTGTCAGTATTTGGAACTACTGTTTTACTGTATTGCTATTAAATACTTGTATATTTAGAAGTATTATTGATGGTATTTTTGTTATATGGTGATGAAAGCATTTTAGGTATAAAAAAAATTAAAAACTATTGAACAGTATGCATCTCCCATTTGAATTGTTCATTCTCTGACTTTATTATTTGTATTTTTACTTTATAATGTAATTTGAGAGAATGTATTTGGAAAAGTCCTTTAAAAAAATTTGACATAACTTCAATTTGGACCAATCATTTAAATAAAATGGTGATATATCGTTGCAAATTTTCTATATTAATGTTGCGTACTGTTATGATAAAAATTGTCTTAAAATAAAACGTGTGATAAGAGTTGAAACGGCAACAAACGAATAAAATATTAAACACCACTAGCGCTGGAAAGACGTGCCACGCACGTCATGATGCTTTTGTCGTAGAATCGCCAACGACGTGGTATGCACGTCGTAATTTAATGGCACAGAGAAAGAAACATGACGTGAGTGGCACGCGCGGCGGTAAATTATTTGCCGGCATAAGAATACGTCTTTAAAAGTGATAGTTCAAATCATGCCAGGAAAAAATAATTATATCTATCAGTCTCATGTTTTTTGCCAATTATCAGATGTCTACGATGATGTTTAAAGCGTTAATGAAGCAATCTTTCTTGAAATATAGAAACGTAATTGATGATTGTAAATTATTTTGAGGAGAAGTTGAATACTGATCTTTTGTAAATAAATATTCATTTTTGGAAAATACGATTGTCGCTCTTAACATTTTACCGATCGCTAGAATCCCAGCAGCATATGCACTTCTGACGACCGACAGTTCAGCCGTAGATTCTACTAACAAATTTTAATAGGATGCTAAATAAGATTCTAATAACAAATTACTGTTCATGTAATGTCAACCGATAACTAAGTTTTTGGTAAGTGACAAAAAGGTGATAAATTAAATTTTTGTTCGATAACGATCGAAAAAAAAGCCTATTTATAGGCTAGTGGTCGTTAAAGTGTTAAAACTAAAACTTTTAACTGTTGTTAATCCATGACATTTTTCTAATCAGTTTCCTCTTCTTCTGTATCTCCAATTTTGATTTCTCTTTTTATTTAATTTGTTCGTCTCTCTCTCTCTCTCTCTCTCTCTCTCATCCTTCCGGTAATTTTAACAAACATCTCATTTTATCTTACAAACCATTATCCCGTATTATCGACTTACGTTCATACGGGTATAAAGAGTCACGCGAGAATTCGAGCAGCCGCATGTGGTAAAAACGTATATACATGTTTTTAAAATAATAGTATGAATAGAATAAAGAAAGAAGCGATTTATACTTGGAAATTCATGTTTCGAACATTCGACCAGCGGAGAGACTCGAGAAGTCGGTAGATATTATACATACATACATGAATACACGATTAAACGAGTGTGCCAAGAAGTTACGAGGGAATAAAGCTGTGCGTGCATCTCCGTCACCTTGCATTCGGTACGTTCGAAGTATGTGCAGGCTGTGCTGACTGCACGAATTGCACGAGTTGCACGCGATGTGCTCGCGTTTAAGGTGTGCCCAAGAAATATTCACCTAACGTATATCTAATAAGTACTCGAATATTCATCATTTTGATGATACCTCAATCAATCCTAAAATGATGATTTTGTCTATTGGAATCATATTTCCTCTCTTTTCATTTTTTATTACAATTACAATATATTCAGTTGTACGGAAAGTTCGTGCCGATTTTGACGAAAGATTGAAACGCAAGTTTTGTTGTTGTTGGTATATTTATTAAATTAAAATATATAAGTGTCACTTTGTTTCATAACTTTTTTTTTTTATCTTTATGGGTAACTTTAAAATTTCGTTCTAGCAAAACTTTTCAGGTTTTTTTTACCAAAAGAACTTTATGCCATCTACCGAAAATCGGCACGAACTTTCCGGACAATCCAATATTTTGTTGTATATTGAAATAATTGAAAATTGATTGTATAAATATACTTTTTTATTATTTAGCCGATTCGTAATTCTTTCGACGACAAGTTTGCGATTAGAGCTCACGTTGCGACAAGAATCACACAGGGTGGTTGATAACGGAGTTCAAAAAACTATGCAACAGACAAGTCTCGCGATAAGGGCCCATTACGTGTTGACTTAGAAGTCTGTTGACGTGGACTTTCCGTTTTTAGCTGTGACAATGAGTCAAGTTGAATCAGGTATCACGATGTAGTTGTTGTTTCGCTTTATAGAGCGATTGTGCAAGAATAACGAGAAAACAACCTGTTGCACGATAAACTCGTGTTGCCCGTCAATAGAATTTCAAGGAACGGCATTTTTTTTTCTCCCCCTCAACAAATCGTTGCATGAATATATTCATATTATTGTACGTTGTTTTATTATTTTCTTTCTCTTTTCGATTTAATTTTTTCAATCAAAAATCAGATACATATTTTCACTTAAACTCAATTTATTATTCATATTTTTTTTGAATCAAAAAATAAAACACGTGTAAATTCGTAAGATATAGAAAATGTATTTTCCTGTTTTATTTGTTTTTTTTCTTTCTTATTCTTTTAAATATTCTATTATGCATAATGTAAAATTACTTTAACACTAGATATATACCAGACCAGCCATTTTAACTGGTCGGGCAATTTTAATTCAAAATTTCTACTTCATGTAACATTTGAGTTTTCTGTAAATAATTAAGCGTTTTGTTATTTAAAAATGTTTATAAATTCATTTATCTATTAAAATTATTATTGTTAAACAATTTTGTTATTTTTTAAGAGTAAATAAAAACTGGAAGCAAAGCTCAAAAAGCATTTTTTTTATATACCAATCATTTTGACTAGTGTGGTAGAAATAGGTATACTGAAAATGATGGTACATCTAGTGTTAAATGTGAACATCGTAAACTCAACATTTGTTCGACATACTCGAAGTATTTCGAAATGGTATGCATGCATGCATGCATGCACATTTGATTTAGCTGATGCAACTGTTCTAAATTATATCGAGAAAGTGGCAAACGAGAAGAAAAGAATCAACTTTTTAACGTGTATTCGAATCTTGACACGAAGCGAGAAATTTTTGATGGATTTCAAGCGTATTCGAAAGTAAGAATAATAATGTTAAATAAATAACTAAATTACCTATTGATTATACTTGCGATGGTCGTAAAGATGAAATAATCCGTTTTCAAAATCTTAAGAGGGTGGGAGAAAGAGGGAGAAAAAGAGGAGAGAGAGAGAGAGAGAGAGAAAGAGAAAGAAAAAGAAATATCCTCGTCCTCGTTTCAGACACGATTCTTGGTGCGAACTATTTTCAAACGATACCAACTACCTCGTTTTCTTAGCGAATTCGTTGCAGAGAAGGACGTTTTATTTAGAAATATTACACACTTTCTCAATCGCTTGATAAACATTATTTTAACCGAATATCCATACATGTTCTTTTCACACTTTTGCAATAATAGTTTCATCGTATGCACTTTATTCATTTACAACACGATAAATGTTGCATTTTACACTTATACACACGTTCGTTCAATTTCTAACATTGCATTCACAAACATTAGAAAATAAACTTCAAATAAATAAAACGATTATCGATGATATATTGTTAATTAAGAAAATAGCTTTTCAAAATTAAGGACAATGTGATTTAAGACAATTTAATAGAAAATTGATCTACACATTATTTTATGTTTCATCGTTAGTCTTTTTTTTACGTTTCATCGTTAGTCTTTTTTTTTTATGTTTCATCTTTAGTCTTTTCTCATGTTAATTTTGGTCCGAACGAAAATTACAATGCGCGTTATAATAAATAATAAAAATGTAATATGTTAATTTAAAAACTCGATTAACCAGTTAGCTATGGCGGCCTTTTTGAAAAGTGTGTCCCTAAATTGGGTCGTTAAAATGAAACGATGACAAATATATTCGTCAAACACGAAATATATT
This sequence comes from Polistes dominula, assembly GCF_001465965.1. Next base: position 2,290,826 of record NW_015148977.1, read on the forward strand.
TTACTGTTATAATATTGAATTAAGTTGCAATCAAATGATTACATTATTATTATTTGTTTTTTTATAAAATTGATAATTTTATTACTGAAATTTATTTATTTATTTAATTTAGACATTTATATATATATATAGTTTGAATTTGACAGAAAAAAAAGAGACAAAATTAATTACTTAGAAAGGTGATCAGTTAGAAATTAAATTTACAGTTACTGTATTGAATAAAATAAAATATAATATGTAATGGCACTTCGCAAATCGAACACCAATATCTTCATAATCTTCCGAATATTTATGTTTGTAACAATTTAAACATATTTTTCTAAAATTAGTTTTTAAAGATATGTTTGATATAATATAATTCAGAAAATATTTTCCGAGATTAAACTTGTAACGTTAAATTTAGTTGGCCGAGTTTGTATTACTTTGTTCACACTGTATATACAGAGTAATTTCATAATAATTACGTGCGAGTTTAAAACAGAAAAATTAATATTTTTTTGTTTTGGTGTTATTTCGTTTTGATTTTCAATTATTTGAACAATCTTTGTGCAAATTTACGAATATATTTTACTTTTACACTAAAATTACATTTTAAATAGCAAATGGTAGTATATTCTCGTCATGATGACGTAAAATATTATTAAATATTGTTATTTTTCCATGAGTAGTAGATACGTCGATCACAGCTAACCGAGTTAAAAAAAAAAAAAAAAAAAAGAAAAGAAAAAAAAATGAAAAATCATATTAAAAAAAATTTGTGAAATATAAAAAAGAAAATTATTATAATGAAATTAAAAATCACGATTAAAACTTAGCTTAGTAAAGTTTCAAACTATCTCATCACCGTACGCGAAACTATTTGTAAGAGTAATAGGAAAACGCGGCTCTTGTCTATGTCGGACGCTAGTTGCCCGCGTAGTACTCGGTGGTGGGGAGCATGGCGTGCCTTCTTAAAGCTTCGCGGTTTTTTCAAAAGCAGCCTGTGACCCCCACCCTGTGCTGCGCTTTTCGTCTTCTCCAATCCCGCTCGACAAGTCCTACGCTTCCCCCACCCTCTACCACCTTCTTTTTCTCTTTCTCTCTCTCTCTCTCTCTCTCTCTCTTTCCTTTTTCGTTCTATCTATCTTTTCCCTCTGCATTTACTAACACACGACTACATATATTCCCCTCGTTGTTGCACCGTCAAAGAAGGAAGAGCGCGTGCAACGGTACTCGGTTTGCTTCGCGAAAGAACATCGGATATATTCTTGCTCGCGTGAATTGCACATATGTAAATATATACTTTGCTATTTTCATCTCTTATCTTTCTACTAAAAAAAAGAAAATAAAAAAAAGAGTTAAATACTCTTTCTCTCTCTCTTTTCATCTTACTCTATTTTTCACTTTCAAGCTTTTTCGAGCTTTAAATTCTCGATTCTCGATTCTATTTATTAATCTAATCTAATTGTAAATAATTTCATCTATGTAAATACGATTTTACATTATGATATTGCATATTACATCAAAGTTATATCGTACGTAATATTATTTTTTCTTTTCTTTTTCTTTCTTTCTTTTTTGTTTTTGGATGAATCGAAGGTAGAACATTGACCCGTTCGACTCGAGAATTAACATATGTTGTTCAATTGCAATCTCATAAATTGCAGCTTACGTATAGTGAGGCGTTTCTCGGAACACGGATGTGATGTCCGTTGGTTTCTTCGACCAATACATACATATTCACGATATGTAAACGTAATACATATGTATATATAATACATAAATTGACACGATGAAAAAGATAACGATCGATGAACGAACGTCGAAGAAAATAGAAATGTAATATTGAAATGCGTTCGATTGCGAATAGAGAGAGTCAATGGGGAAAATAGGATTACTATTTTGAAGATAATGAAAGTGTCGAGTCCTACAACAGATGATAAAAGTAAAGAACTTGAATTTTCATCGATGCAAGAGAAAGAAAAGTAAAAGAAAACAAAGATAATGATGACGATGAAGATGAAGATAAAGGTAGAAAGAAAAGAAAATGAAAATAAATGAATAAGAAAAGGTGGGAGAAGGGAAAGCGGTCGGTGGTATCGAAGCGAGCAGAAATATTCCGGAGATACGCCCTTTTGTAAAGGAGAGGACTATCTGGCCTCTGCAACTGCATCGGCTAACCTCACTTTCGCGTTGCTAGACTCAATTCATGCCAAGGCTGACCGGGTGCGTTGCCCTCTATTGCCCCTATGCTGCCGTCACTGCGCTGCACTGCGCTCAGCTCCCCTGGCCCCTTAGCCCTCCAACCCCCGTCCTCCGTCCTCCCAAAGCCCCTTGCCTACCCCCTCAACACCGCGCGCTGCACGCAGCCACGAGGCAAACTGCAATTGCGTTAGACCTTAACCGTCTGCACGAACCGCGTGTGCCCGATTCCACTTTGCTTTTTTGCTCCTACCCTCCCTCTCACCCCTCTCTACTCCTCTCCTTTCCTCCTCTCTTCTTCACTCCACTCCACTCCTCTTCTTTCTTCTCTTTTTCTCTCTTTTTCTTTCCTTCTTCTTCTTCTTCTTCTTCTTCTTCTTCACCTCTTCTTCTTCTTCTTCTTCTTCTACTCCTTCATGGTGCGGTCATGTGCTTGGATTCTACACGTTCCCTCCATGATTTTCGACGGTTTAGATTTCGTCGTTCGCCACGTCGACATTTTTCTTTGCATTCTTTTATAATACATGCTACATCGATTTTCTATAAGCAATTTATTCGACGATCTATTGCGTTATGATCCAATTTGAGGAATATTTCACAATGGTCTTGACTCATCATGTTCTACATATGTATATTATTAGATATTTGGTATATCGACATTTTTAAATTCGTACATCAAGTTACAAAAATGAAAAGAAGACAAAAAGAATGTTAACTACTATTACTAACACTACTACGAGCGATTGAAATAACTCTGGAAAGTGGTACAACAGCCCAGCATCGTTATTTTTAACTTCGTTTCACTGTTGCATCGGGAGAACTTGATCGTTCAAGAAGCAAATCAGTAATCTTTTTGTATGTTATTAGCTAAACGTAAGGAAAGATTAATGATAAGTAAATATAAATAGTTAAATAGATCATTATTTGTTTCCATTTATTTATTTTATAAAAAGAAGATTTCAAATTCGCTAGCTCAATGTACATTGCTGAAATGACATCGTTTGATTAAATGTGTTCTCCTAAGTTAAGCGGCAGCTTTTATCGTACAAATACTTCAATAAACTGACAACGTGATGAGTAATGACGTTTCTAACAATCAACCATATTACGCCTTCTTCTTCTTCTTCTTCCTTTTCTTCTTCTTCTTCTTCTTCTGCCCCTTCATTTCTCTGCCCATTCCTTTTTTGTCTTTCCTCTCGTGGCCTACTTTTCAATCGATAGCTTTTGCATCACGTGGAGAATAAAAGAGTCTAGAAAGTGAATAATTAGACGAAGCTTGTCGATCAGATCGTAGTTATTTCATTTGCATAGGCGACGGATGGATGCCGTCGTCAAAACGGCTTATTTATAACCTTCATCCGGTATCTGACGCTTCGCGATTACTGACTCTGCTGTTTCTCTTCTGCACTTCCCCCCTTATCTCCCTCCTACCCTACCCTCCCCCCCCCAACGACTCCCTCTTTATTCTCTTCTCTTCGATATCACCGACGTAACCCGCGTACCAACGATAAAAACGAGAGTATCGATTCTCGTCCTAATTTCTAATTTACGCTTCAAATTATACATGTACGTATGCATGCATGAATGCATGCACGCATGCACGCAATATTATCTTTATGTATTTATGCACACGTGCAAACGGCACTTTCTTCGATTATCTTCTCGTCAAAAGTCATAGTGGTTTTCAAACATTTGCTTGCAAAAGTACCATTGCCCCTTTGGCAACGTTGGACGCGCTGTACCAATGCAATAAAGTCGAACTGGCGGGCATGCGATATTAGAAAGTTCGGGGCAGTAACCTCGATCTTCGTTGGTTTCTTCGACGATTTTCGTTTTGATGCACGGAAGATTCGTAGTGGCTGCGGGCTACTGCGCGAACTCTCTTCTTCTTCTTCTTCTTCTTCTTCTTCTTCTTCTTCGCTACACTCGTGAAAGGCAAATTAGCCGTTTTGCATCGAGAATTTTCGTTCCTCTTAATTTGAATTTGAAGGCCACACCGCGCGAACACCGAGAGAGAGATAAATAACGTTATCGCGATTGTTTCTCTTCAACGATTCGTTCTCGATGCAAGAAAAAGTATTTATGTATACGATTGTATATATATATATATATATATATATATATATATAGAGAGAGAGAGAGAGAGAGAGAGGTATATACATTTTGTACCTCCGCATGTGAATATACCTCCTACCTACTACGTATACCTGTTGCTGCATCTCACCGAATCGTCCCAATCAGCGTTCTCTTGTTACGTTACTACCGTTACCATTCGTGATTGCCTTTAACCGTGTATTTCGAGCGTATGTACTTTCTTCCGGTACTGAAATTTAGTCGAAATTCGTGACTATTAACGAAATTCGCAAAGATTGGTTTTGATTTGATAGCATGAACCAAAAGAAAATATCTTACGAGGTATTATTTTCAAAGCAAGGTCTACCATGTATAATTTAATGAGTTAGAGAGAGAGAGAGAGAGAGAGAGAGAGAGAGAGAGAGAGAGAGAAGAGTTGTGACGATAAGAAAAAGACAAGGAAATTACAAAGAAAGAGAACGTTGTTATTATTTATAACAATTTTCAACAGAAATACAAATATTTAACTATTGGGTTGTCCGGAAAGTTCGTGCTGATTTTCGATAGATGGCATTAAAGTTCTTTAGCTAAAAAAACCTGTAAAGTTTTGGAAAGATAAAATTTTGAAGTTATTATATTATTATATATATATTCATAGTTATATTTATTATTTAATAAATATATAGCAAAAATAGGAAGCTTAAATGAGTTGCATTTCAATCTTCCGTCAAAATCGACACCCAATATTTAAAGTTGAAGAAGCTTGTGCTAGTAAGTAACATTATCTCACATTTGAAATTTATAAACTTCGTATTATTCCGAAATTATTTGAAAGAGACATTTTTATTTTTGTTTTATTTTGGTTTAATTATTTATTACCGAAAAAAAAAAATGGAAAATTTCTTTCTTTTATTTTCTCTATCATATATACGAGATCGATTGATTTGGAATGGCTCGACTAACGTGTATTATCTCTTATTGAAAACTTATTGCAACAGGGAGATAGCGCGAGTAGTTGCTTGGCACTTGATTTATGATCGAAGAGACTTCTTCGTAACTCCTATAAGGCCTGTTCTCTCTCTCTCTCTCTCTCTCTCTATCTCTCTTTTTCTTTCTTTTATTTCTTACATCAGCTCTCGCATCGCATCGCATCGGATCGCATTTGCGATCGCAGCACCAACCCTCGGCACCTTTAGCGAGATGCCTTCCCTTCAAAAGACGGTAGATTTTTCTTAGTATAGAGCCGGAGCAACGGTATTCGCATTTCGGTGATCACGCTTCTCTTCTTTTCTCTTCTTTTCTCTTCTTTACTCTCTTGTATGGTATACCTTTTACTCCGATGCACGTTACACGTCTTTCCTTCGAGTTCCTTGGTTCGTCTGTCCATTCTCCTCCGGAGTTGTTCGTACATACGTCTGCACCTCTACCGTTCGCGTGTTCATCCGTGCATGCGCGCGCGCGAGCGCGAGCGAGTGAGCGAGCAAGAGCTCACCCGATCGTTCGCGGTTTCGTCCGTTCGTGGGGTAGTTGACCTAAGAGTAAGGGGTCGATGCACTCAGTTGGGCCCGCTTTCATCCCCACCACTTTCTACTTCATCTGGTCAGCCCCGCGGACCTAACCTCACTTCTTCTTCTTCTTCTTCTTCTTCTTCTTCTGCTTCTTCTTCTTCTCTTTCATCGTCATCTACTCCTTCTTCTTCTTCTACTTTTTCTTATCCTTCTTCATTTCAACCTTCTCTTCTTTCTATCTTACTCGTTCTATCTTTCTCTTATCCTCTTTCATTTTGACCACCTCTCTTTTCCCCACCCCACCCACCTCCCCTCTTTTCCTTCTTTCCATCTTTCTTTCTCAGTCTACTACTACTACTACTCAACCCCCGAATGTTGTAGCTGGTTCCGAAAGAAATTATAGTTATTTACCGGCGGCCCCTTCGGATAGTCGGCTATTTCGCGGTAGTTGTTCTCTCTCTCTCTTGTAAGCATAACTCTGACTTGGGGAACAGAGAGACAACTTCTTTGCTCGCCACTAAAGAAGGGATAAGAATCGCGAAGCGAGAAAGGGCCGATCGGGACCGAGAAGAAGATGAATAAAGAGACATCGAAGAGAAAAGAGGAGTGGACTCTGGCGAAAAGGTGGACTGGCTCGAATGGGGAGAGTGGGTAGGGGGACGGAGGGGGACTTAGAGAATACTAACTTTGAGGACCATCTCCAATTCTACGGAGAACGAAGTCTTCTTCTTCTCTCTTCTTTTTCCTTATTTCTTTCTTTTCGCGTTCGGTGGAAAAAAATTTCCGACGCGATAGATATCGTAGCGTCGCCGTGGTTATCTGTTTGGCACGATCTCGAGGAATCTCGTTCTTCGTAAACTCGTCTGGACATTATCTAAACGCTTTAAGCCCCAGTAAATGCATCGGCTTAAATTTTTATAATATCTCTTACCAACATCTAGAAATATCGTGCAATTGTAGTAAAAATAAAAGAATAGAAATGTAATGTGTAATAAATATATAATATAATATATAATTCATTATATTATAATATAATGAATATATATAATATAATATAATAAAACATTAATAATATAATGAAACATTATATTAATATACATTAATAATATAATATTAATAATATAATGAAACATTATATTAATAATAAAATATGTTATTAGTGTTTTTAATATATGTTAATATATTATTATTGTAGATAAATAAAAGAATAGAAATGTAATGTAATAAATAAATGTAATAAATATATAATATTATATATAATGAATATATATGAATATATATAATATAATATAATATAATAAAACATAAATAATATAATATTAATAATATAATGCAACATTATATTAATAATAAAATATGTTTTTAGTGTTTTAAAATGTATGATTTAAGTTAAATCGTGAAAAATCCTAGATCTTACAACAGATAACTAAACATTTCAGAGATAAAATACATAAAAATAATTTTATTATTATATATACTTGTTAATTATACTAAATGAGTGATTCTTCATTGCATCTACAAATTACGGAGTATGTGAAACAAACCCTAATTTATTCTAATATTTTCTAGAGGGATTTCCCACTGCTCAAATTTTTTGTAAAAATTATAAATGCAGACAATAAATTATTATATTATTATAATATATATTTGTTGAACTAGGAAATAACTAGGTAATATATGAATTCACTAGAGCCGTGTAGTTAAATTCTTTAAAGTTTCAACATGGTAAATTCAAAGTCAATAAAACATCAAAAAGTAACACAGAAAATCTGTTTTCAAAGGACAGAAGGAGATAAGTAATGGATCAACGAGACTATTCATTTTGTTAGGGTTTATTTTATTTTACTTTTCATAGTTATAGAATGAACCTTAGTAGCTCAAAATATTGAAAAATATTGAATACATGTGTATTTAATATTAGAAAGAGATTTAATGTCTTTTTGTATTCAATATTTTGTGCAACTAGGGAAACTTACAATACAATCTCTTAAATCAATAGACAAAACTTTATCTCTTACATTAGTCACTAATTATGCTTTTGTTTTACTTTTATTACTTGACATTTCATAGACAATTTAAATTTACTAAAGTCATTATTCCATAAAAAAAAAAAATGAACAGAAACCACACTTTACTCAAACCTGATTTTTCCCATTTAAAAACATCTATTTGTCGAGCAATAAACTCATATCAGTATAAATGTAAGTTAGTGACTTTTGATAGAACATATACCTATATATACATATATCTATACTCATACTCGTATATATACGATACGAACAAAAGAGAGAGAGAGAAAGAAAGAGGGGAGGGATAGTAAAAAGATTAAACAAGCGATCGAGCCAAAGAGGAGGTCCTCTCCTCTCCTTCTGTTTCCGCTAGAAAAAGAAAGGAGGAAGGTAAAGGTGAGGCAAGGAACGACAGGAAGGGGTGACAAGGGAGGGGGGGTTCGGGGAGGTAATGTGGCGCGGTCGAAGAAATCGCAGTCTTTTCGGTAGGATTCACGAAGCGTGCATGACGGAAATGCAACTCTGCTGCTGCGGTCGTGCCGCGATGGCACGAAACGTGACGAAAGAGAAAAAGGATCTTTTGAACATGAAGGAGGAGGGGAGAATAGTAGAAGAAGAAGATGAAGAAGATGAAGAAGAAAGAAAGAAAAGACGAAGAAGAAGAAGAAGAAGAAGTAGTTGTAGTAGTAGTAGTAGTAGTAGTAGTAGTAGTAGTAGTAGTAGTAGTAGAAGTAAGGGAGAAGTAGGAGGAGAAGGAAAAGGAGGAGTAGGAAAAGGAGGGGGAGACGTAGAAGAGAAAAGGGGGACGAAAGAAATCTGGCTGTGTTGTAGGAAAGAGGACCGAGGGCTATATCGGAGGTGGGGGGAGAAACGCGAGAGAGTTTTGGTTGAAGCAATGGGCCGAAACAAGAAGCTTGGGACCAAGCTAGGTGCAGCTTTCTCTACCTTTCCCTCCTTCTTTCCCCCCCCCTCTACTCTTTTCGACCCTTTTTTCGTCTTTTTGGTCTATCTCTATCTCTCTTCCTCTCTTTTTCTCTCTTCCTGCTCGCGCGAGCGTGATTACGGTCCTGTCATATTTTACTGGATCCGCCGGTGCACACGATGCCACCGGCTCCGATAAAATTGCTACGTCTTGTACAAGACCACGAAGTATACGAAATGCACCATGCACTCGAGCTAAACGCTGGGAGTACTCTTTTTTTCTTACTTTCTTTTTGTTTGTTTGTTTGCTTTTTTTTTTTTATTTATCTTTCTATCTCTCTTTCTCATGCAATATTGCCCATTTTTTTAATTGCTACAGCCTAAATTTCTTACAAATGAAAAAATAAAATATGAACGATCAACGTAGACGAATAAAAAGAAAAGATAATATTTCGTTTTAGAAAGAATGTAAAATAAATATTTGAATATTTATCTTTATTTTCTAATTTGATAAACGGATAGTGATGAGACAACAGTGGCAACATTGCTGACCGAGATGACGATAAAAAGGTCGATAAACGACAACGGCTGCGAAATTAGGTTCTCGTTAGTGCGAAATAATGCATCAGGCAAGTTATCGTTACCCGTCGACGTTGCTACGAAAAGATAAGGCGTACCCGTTTATTTGTCGGTCCTTGTATTTACAGACTATGATAGAGATTAACTTATCGTTTCGTTAGAAACCTCACAAGGATCCCCACTGTATACTGTCAGCCAACACTATGTCAATATTATTTCAACGAGTACTATGTTGCGAATGACGTTTCGAATTGCAATCGATGCTTTCGATATTGAAGACATAAATAAAGTGAATTATATGTGTGTGTTTATACATTTCTCGATAATTATGACAATGGATTATTAGTTAATAAATTAAAAATATTAATTATATCATTTGCTTGATATTTAAATTATTTATATTATTAATTTATGTACAAAACAAATTTTATTGTAAATTGCATCCCTTATTTTGTTAGCAGGTGTGTTGTGTAACTTTAAAAATATGAAACAATATTTATTCGAAATGAAGAATATGATTTACAAAAGAATTGCAATGGTTAAGTTGACTCAAAGGCTTTAATAAATAAATTATATAATTAATATTTTTTTTTTACATATTCACATTGTAATAGTTATATAATATAACATCGCAAACGTGCGTTTAATCGTATTTTTAATATAAATATTTAATATATAAATTATTAAATAAATTAAATTTGATTATTTATTAAATAGATTTAGATTAATTTGATTTAGATATTTTAAATTTATTAAATAAAAAAAAAATAATTAATTTAATTAATACTGAATACAATGAAAAATCAATTTTAAGAATTTAATAGGAAATGATAAAAAAATATGAAAAAAAAAAAAAACATTATTATTCTCTAGCATATATATGTATTTCTGTGATTTTTTTTTATTAATTCATGATTTTACTTAAGAACAATATAAAAAGAGAGAGAGAAAAAAAATAAATATATAGCAAAAGCTGGTCCTCTTTCGTTGCGACACTTAAATTATTAATGCCAGTTTCTCGTGTTCCCTCATGTAACATTTATGCGAGCGACTCTCGAAACGACCAGTCGAGCGTGATACGTTGATTCGTTTTAAGCGAATTCACTTGACCCGCGTACAGTAAACCGCGGCGGAAATAAATATAGTAGGGGTTGAATATAAGCCCGGGAACCCATGATAGCCCATCTCGCGTTTTAGGAAATTCTTTTCCACCATCTTGTGCGCAACGTTATTTATTTGTGAACGAACATTCTTTTTACAACGATATACATATATATATATATATATATATATTATATTTTGCAATATGTATTGACGTATTTTACAATGATCTTCATAAACATTAATAATTTTTGTCCTTGTTTTTTTTTTTATATTTTTATTTATTATTATTTATTATATTCTTATATTTTATATTATTATTATTATTATTATTATTATTATTATTATTATTATTATTTATATTTAGCGTATATTTTTATATCATCGCAAAAGTTTCTTGTATTTTTCTTCATAAATTTTACATGCCTCTCAAATATTTTTTATTTTACATTAAAAATTAATAATAAAGAAAGAAAAATGGATCGTAAATAATTAAAATATTACGAAATAAAAGAATATTATTTATTTGAAACTTATAAAAACAAAATGAGGAACAAGAAACTTTTGTAACATCTTAATACTTTCTGTTCTTATTTCAAAAAAAAAAAAAAAACTGTTTATAAATTCATTCTAATTTATTCGAGATGTGAAAGATTATTAGATAATCATTATTTAGTGTCAAATCGATACAAATTATTATCGAGAAAAAATGATTGAACAAAAGATATTGTGGAATATATCGTAACGGATCATCTTAGTCTTCGTTTTGCTGACCTCTTGGATTGCTCGAGGCTATAATACGAGAAATATTCGCATAATATCATTTTGGTATACCACAACGTATCTTGTATTAACGGTAAACACAAAATAGCGGATACTGGATTATGGCGTGGATCAAGGAAGATCTAAGTTTTTGAATTGGATTAAAAATAGCAGGGATTGAAAACTTTCCAAAATCATCTATTCGAATGATCTTACGCGTGATTTTGAAAAATGACATTATTTTAATTTATTCGATTAATTGATGTTATTCAATCTACAATGTTTAATATTAACACATGATTGATTATCATCGTGAAATGAAACAAAATAAATTACTATAATTTTTTCTTACGTGAGAAAAATGAACATGTGAATAATGTAAATTTGAAATTCAAAAGAGATCTATACACGAAAGGTCATTAATAATTAATATTAACACACTACCGTCGGGAACGTAATAAGCTTGACTCACGTGTGTAAAAGGTGAAAATGAGCGAAATTGGAAGCAGTGCACTTTTTAGAAAACATGTTATAACTTTACATCTAATAGTAAGATTTCAATGAAATTTGAAAAATAGGTATCAAATAGTATTTCGAAGATGTAGAAAACTTAAACTCATTGTTATCAAAATCAATCAACTGAATTTATGCCACTCTGTAAGCACGAAACTTGCAGTGTCAAAATAGCACATTTCATCAAATTATTAGTTTTTCTTAAAAATTAATAAATTTAAGACTAAACATTGGTCAGGCTTTACAAAAAAAAAAACATCCCAAAACATTATTCCAGCTCAAAAATAAGTGACAATGAAAAAAAAACAAGCATTAGTAAGTGTTTTATTGAGACTTAACTTACGTTCTGCATAAAACGTATTAATACGCTACCCGCCGACCAGCGCCAATCTGTGGAACGGGTAGAAATACCCGACCCGCTGATAGTGTGTTAATAAACTTATGATACATGTATATACAAAACGAAAAAGAAGTTTGTAAAAAATATAAATTTCATTATAATAATCGTTGGAGGAAACTTCCGGCGGTTAGGAAGAAGCCATTCGATGCGTCTGGCTAGTGTCTGGATCGCGTCTGGTGTACGTCGAGAACGTGTTTGTACAAGAAGGTCTAGTAGTAGGCCATGGTAATGAATCTTGGTCGTTAGAAAACGAGACAACGGCCCTGAGAATTACCGCGGAAGCAATAATTCGTCCTTCGACGGTTTCACGAGTGAATTTGCGGTTTAAAGAAAGATACGAGTTGAAGAAATGCGGTCAAGATCATCAATTTGAGTTCTTGAAGGTCTAACGTTTGGTCCTTCTAACATTTAAATACTTTAGTTTAACTATTATTAGATATTACGTAAATAATCTTTGAATAACAGAAAGATGTTTCTTAAAAGACTTATTCTTTCTAATGGGGAAAGATGTTTTATTGTATTAGTGACTCGTTTAGATGAAAGGATTAGAATAACGTATAATATGCTGTATAATCCTATGTAAATGTAAATGTGAATGTACGCATGTGTGTGTGTGTGCTTGTTTTGTGTGTCTCGTAACGTGTCTCGCCAGACTGGCATAGTCCTCCCCGCGCCCTCCGCCTCCCATCCCCATTTAAACGAAGCGTTAGAAAGCGAAGCGAGTTACGCTTGGCTCTGACCGTGAACGTGCGTTAGAAGGAGAAAACCAGGACGTACACGATGGTAGGGGATAACCACGGCGTGCATCAGAGAAGTCGGCCAAGTTCAACGGAAAGGCGAACCTTCATGCACGAGTGCGCTTACGCATGAACGTGAGCACTACGTACATCATCCTTCTTTTCATTCCATCCCATCCCATCCCATCCCTTTGATTTCATTCTATACGATTCGAAAAAAAAAAAATATGTTCATTCTTTTATTTAGTCTTTTTAAATCTCGAATGATGATCGAAATGTCGACGGGATTTGATTTACGTTCGAAAAAAATGAGGAAGTTCAAGCAACTGTTTCATGACGGGCAGCATCAAGCAAAGATATGGTAAATGTGTCGATTTAATTTTAGAAAAGGAATGCGAATAACTCTCGTAGAGTCGTGCTGCCATTGCGTCTCGTTTGCTAAGTTTGATTTTAATTACGCCAGATGTCGTGACAATTGAATCAAATCTAAGAATAATAAATAGATTATGTTAAAATGTAATAAATATAGAAAAAAAGAAGAAAAAAAAATGTAACAAAATAAATGATTATGCAAATCGTTGATAGCAATATTAATGATTATTTTAAAATCGAGTCAAAATAAATCTTCGTAAAAAGAAATATTATTATTATTATTATTATAATTTTTTTTTTAGGTTATTAGTCATTTTTAGAATTTTTTTTTCATCGATGATTAAGATTTCGGTTAGTTATTAATTTTACGTAAGGTGATGAGGAATTTTTGTGTAAATTTGACCCATTCCTTTCCCCTTCTAAATGAGACGATAACATAACCACAAAGCGATAAAGCTTGGTGTATGTATATACGTGTCAACGTTTCGTCTAGGAAGGGGCCTCTCTCTCTCAAATGCGAGTGGAAAGAGACATCCTGTTTACTTTAATCCGTCTAGACGTTGCGCTCGAACCGTAATTGCTGCATTTATATATGCATCTGGTCGAAGTACATTTCGGCGAATTCGTTAGGAATCGTTATGCGTGAAACTAGCACAGAACTCTAAGCTTGTCAAGTAGTTACTAACAAAAAAAAAATATAATTATAATATACAAGCGTATACGTACATGTATCGTTTAACACTAGATATACTACCATTTTCAGTATACCTATTTCTACCACATTAGTCAAAATGATTGGTGTATACAAAAAAATGCTTTTTGAGCTTTGCTTCCAGTTTTTATTTACTCTTTAAAAATAATAAAAAATGTTTAACAATAATAATTTTAATAGATAAATGGATTTATAGACATTTTTAAATAACAAAACGCTTAATTATTTACAGAACTCAAATGTTACATGAAGTAGAAATTTTGAATTAAAATGGCTGGTCTGGTATATATCTAGTGTTAAAATAAGATTACATAAATTATTTATTAGAAGAAAATTAATTAATAGCAATTATGTTGACTTTCGAGAATGAGAATGAACATAATTGCTAATTCGATCGAGTACATTTTTGACCCTGAAAAAAAAAAAATAGACAAAAATTAATTACATTTTGTACGATTAGGATTATTCCAAAAAATATGAGACAACGTGCTTGATGACTTCATGCTTTTGAGTTAGAAAAATAGTTATGGCCACTTAAAAAAAAAAAAAAGAATAAAAAAAACACACACACAGACAGACACACAGAAAGAGGAGACAAAAAGTAAAGAAAACAAAAACTCGTTTTTTTCGATAGGTAGACTTCCGGCGACTCGTTTTATCTCCAACGCGCCAAAATCGAAAGGACGTCGCGTTGCGCAATCCGTTTGGAATAATAAGAAGCCAAAAGGAAGATTCAAACGCCTATTGTTGGTAAAAGCGTTAGGAACGAGAAGTCAAGGTTGTGATGATGATGATGATGATGATGATGAAGAAGAAGATCCTTCTCTTTCTCCTCCTCCTCCTCATCTTTCTCCTCCTTTTTATCGTCGTGCCGTGGTTTGACCGTCTGTAACTCCTAACGGTCTCATAGTGTAATCCGAATTACGAAATAATGCTTCGGACCTCCCTACTTCGTTCCACATCTTTTTCTTTCTCTATCGTTATACGCGAATGTGTAAGAACATGTCTGCGTGTGTGTGTTAGTATATAAGAGCGCGCGCACGCGCGTATGTCGTCGACCTTGGCTGCTACGAACAAAAGATGTAGAAAAGGAGCGCGTCGTTAAAATGATTTTAATGCGTCGCCAACGTTTCTCCGTCGACGTACATAATTTGCAGGCGAATTAAGACCTTCTGGCAACATCGACGAGACTCTTTCTAATAGCAGCGAGGCCCACTGAGCGCCTTTTATCGCGATACTACTCTCTTTCTCTCTCTCTCCCTCTTTCGATGTTCATTACTTTGCTGGTATTGCAATATACATATATATATTTAAATATTACATATAGGTCTAATCACATATATATAATATATATATTACTATGGTACGATTACATATACCATGGTACATATATATGATATATATATAAAATATATAACAAAAATATATACCATAGATAGGGTATTACCATATATAATTATATATAATATATTTGGTTATATATAAAATATAAATATTTATTTATATTATTTTTTATTATTAATTTATATTATTTAATTATAAAATTAATTATTTATATTAATATTATATATATAAAATATGTAACCAAAGTATATACTATATATGGGGCATTCCACGTCAAATCAGCCACTTTTGACCCCGACCTCTTTCGATTTGGCTGATAGTTTTTTATCATATTCTACCCTATGTAAAACAATTTCCAGAATTTTTTCAAATTTTTTGGCCAAACCCAAAAAAAATTATTAATTTTTGAAAAAATGGCTCTTTTGTTTTTAAATGGCTGTAACTTTTTCAAGCTTCAACTTTTTCATATTACACAGTAAGCAAGTTTTCAATTTGAAGAAATGAGACGAGTTGCTTATAGTAACTAAAATATGTATGGTAACTAAACACCTCTCTGTGTGCACGAAATGCACGAACGCGTTCCGACGAACTCTTTGAAATTTTCCTAATATTTTTTTTCTGCAGATTTTCACGACAATGTTCGGCGTTAATTTTCGGTCGAGAGACACTTGAATCATAATTGTCAATATCCAATTGCGAATCATTTGAATAGAAAATAAAAAGTAATGTTACAAAAGTGATCTATTGAGATTATGCTTGTCTAGTATGAGTAGAAAGGATTAAGGAAGGAATATATTGATTGAAAGCTATTTAATGACTTACGATGATCGTTTTCACTATTTCTAACAGTGAACACATTATTACCCGCATTAGAGATATTATTCTGCACATTTAATAACGCCTTCTGGCGTACACGAAATGCACGAACACGTTCCGTTGAACTCTGGAATCTTCCTTATCCTATTTTTTTGCTTAATATCATACTTTTATATCTAGTTTGCGAATTTTTTATATTGTTAAACCAATATATAAAAAAATATCATGTAGGCAGATCACACGTGTTAGAAGTGAAACCTTCGAAAAACAAAGTTTCGAGGGAAAGAGACGACAGCAGAATATAAGGAGTAAGATAATTGTTGGGTTTATTTGTTATAATATTATTATTATATTATTGTTATCACATTCAAAAATTATTATATGTTTTATTGAAAACACATATAAATAAATAACATATTACACAGCAAGCAAGTTCTCAATTCAAAGAAATGAGACGAGTTGCTTCTGGTAACTAAAAAATGCATGGTAACTAAACACCTCTGTTAGTGTAGTAAACACTTCTATAGTAAGGTTTTTTCCGAAAAGTAGTGAGGTTTTTTCCGATAAGTCCGTAGGGTCCTTCCGATAAGTCCGTAGGGTCTTTCCGATAAGTCCGTAGGGTGTGTTTAATTAGGCCTCGTAGAAGAGTCTCGTAAACAAGCCTCGTTAAAAATTATTATATATAATTATTTTTTTATTTTAATAATACATACAATATATATATATATATATGTTTATTACTAATAAAATAAAAATAATAATTAATGAATATTATATATTTTGCGAAATAATAATTAAACTTAATGCAAGACACTTCAAATATATTTTATGAATAATATATAAAAGAATATTTTTCCGATAAAATTCGACAGTATTAAAAGTTAGTTTGTTTCGACCGAACTATCAAGGTCGTCTATTCTTCTTTTATTTTGTTCTCTTTCTATCTTTCTCTCTTTCTTTTTTTTTTTCGGCGTTCCGACCGTCTGGAAGATCTAATGGTGTCTAGTCTTAGACGAAGAATGTCCCCTTTCACCGTCTGTTACCTGCTAAACAAAAAGACAAAAACAACTTCATTTTAAAAGGGTACGGGGTCTATGAGAAGATTACTATGAAAAACAGTCTTATAAATAACTTCTATTTTTGAGAGTCGCATAATGTCTATAGACAAGGACGTGTTCTTTTTTTCTTTTTTTGTTGTTTTTAACTACGTGATTTTGTTTAGCAATCGATTATTTTAATATTGATGTTATATAAATGTTAATATAATCGATAAACATTCGAAAAGGTTTAAAAACTAAGATTTTTTTATACACTTGCATATATTTTATGTATTTAAATGGATAAATTAAGAATTTGTCAATAAAAAACTTTCTGAGTAATAAACATTTTAATTATGAATATAAGCATTGTAATATTAATACGGAAATCTGTAGGACTTTTATGTGAATGTATGTATGCGTATGTATGCATATGAGTGATAAGAACATGAGTGAAAATATTCATAGTTTTTTCTATATGCATGTGCAGTTCAATTGTATGTTCGTTTGACAAAGAAAAAAAATATCACACATATAAAATATTACACGTGCATAAAACACTGTATTATTTTATTAATAATCTTCGAATGATTTTTAATATTAATTATAAGAATACAATTAGTAAAATATTCCATAATCATCAGTTGGTTATTGATGCAAGTCCGAACGAAAAGTATTGATATCACATCAATCAATAATAATGGGTTAAGGTGTAGCTGCAGGTGTTTATTTGTATCCTAGAAAATAAAATTTTAAAAATGATATGTCGTTAGAAACAAGAAATACATATTTTATTAACTATGAAAGATAGAAATAAGATCGACAATATAATATGTCATCGTATTTTTATTGAAATATGTATGCTTATAGAAATATTCAATATATTCTTAGAGAAATAAGGAATTATAATATATTTAATTTATTAATATATAATATTATAAATATATTAATATATTAATATATTCTATTTTATATATATTTAATATATAATATAAATATAATAATTATATTACATATTATTTTAATTATATTATTAATAATTATATTAATTATAATTTATAATTAGATATATTAATTTATAATATAAATAATATAATTTAATATATAAAATNAATTTAATATATAAAATATATATTATTATATAATATTTTAATTAATATTATAATATTAATAATATTATATATTAATATTAATATACTTATATTTATTAACTATATAATTATATATATTAATATATAATATTATTAACTACGAAATATACAGAAATAAGATACCCGAATAAAATAGTATCTATTTTAAAAAAAAATTGCAAATAACAAAACCTATACCCTATCTTCACGTCAGATGATTCTGCAATCATCGTCACCAACAGGGCATTTCAAATACGATATTCTTGCCCGTGGTCATTTTAAAATTTCCAAACCAATATATCCTTAAAGAAATAAGAAATACATATATTAATAACTATAAAAGATAAAAATAAAATACCTCCCCCCAAAAAAAATAGAATCTATTTTTAAAAAATTGCAAATAACAAAACCTACACTCTAACGCCACGTCAGATGATTTTTCGAACATCATCATCATCATCATCATCATCATCGGTGCTTTCTAAATACGATATTCTCGCCTGTGTTCGGCGTTCTCTAACGCGCGTGCGTTGCCTACGAAGAAGAATCGAGAAAGAGAGAGAGAGAGAGAGAGAGGCGTGGGCCTCACTTTTTTAATTCTTTTTTTTTATTCTTTCTTTCTTTTTCTTTCTTTCGTTCACTCTATCGTAGTCATGTCTCTCTACCGGTGACCTTCGTCGTGTCACTAACCTATGTTACCGTGCAGACGTCGTCTAACGCGCGCTATCGCGCCCGCCGAAACACGGACAAGGCGTCTCTTTATGTCCCAACGAGTCGACGACGACGACGACGACTACGACGAGTAGTACGCGAATATTACCAGAGTGAGAAGAGTATTAGTATTAGTATTAGTAGTAGTAGTAGTAGTAGTACGAATGAGCCACAAGTCTCTACTCTCCCTTCCTCCTCTCTTCTGTTCACTCCTTTACTTGAATTCTCTAACACACTCTTTCATTTTCAACTCACCACCATCAAACCCCGTTCCCTCCCCTTTCCCCACCTTCTTCTTCTTCTTGGCTTTCGCGCGTTAGCGTTCGCTCGGTTAATGATATTCGAGACACACTAGAAACAGAAAGAAAGAAAGAAAGAGAGAGAGACAGCTGGTCAGACTTCCGTCTGTGATAGGGAACCTTGAACTAGCACCGACTACAACGCCAAGCACCACTGGTTGCCTGGCCTGCCTGCCTGCCTACCCGCCTGCCTACGTGTTCGCCAAGAGTGGGCGAGAAAACTATTTGTCCTCACCATTGGTAGATCTTTACCACTTTGTTAGCCAAAAGGGTACCTACTTCGATGACCTCTTCTTTCTTTATTTTTTTTATTTATTTATTTCTCACTGTCCCTCTTCCTCTCTTTCTTTCTCTCTATTTTTTTCTACTCTTTCTTATTTGGTCTCTGCGTCATCAAACAAAAAAAGAAAAGATAAACTAAACGTTTGTACGTTTTGGCAAAGAAGAAGAAGAAGAAGAAGAAGAAGACCTCTTCTCGATCTCGAATAGATTGTAAGTTCTTGAAAGACGATCCATTGTTTTCGAGATTAAACGTTGACCGTCGTCGTCCATGGACCGTCGAGAAATATCGAAAAGGATCCGATACAAAGGGAGGAAAAATGGTCTCGTCGTTTCGATAAGTTCTCCTTTTTTACTTTCTTTCTTTTTATTTATCTATCTTTCTCAAACGAATGAACAAACGAACGAACGAACGAACGGCAGGTAGCGCAGAAAACTGGCTTGGCTGTTATTCTTTTAGCATATATGCATATGTATATGTATATACATATACACATTTATGTAGTAAGTATCTAAGTAGCTATATATATGCACATATCCAAATATATATTACATATATGCATACGTACACACATTTACGTATCAAACGTCATTCGTTCTGTGGTTTTCTTCTAACCTAACCGTGGCTCTCGCGAAACGAACGAACGTTCGTCGAGGTCTACGACCACTGGTCAATGACGAGTATTAGACTCAAGGCCGAATTAGAGCGAGCAAATATCTGCCGAGTGTTCGGCGACGTCGTGGTTTGACCGTCTGCAACCTCTCGGTGTAATCTCCGAATGACGATGATGTGTAAAGAGAAAGAGTGAATAAGTGAGAACACTTCACTAATGTTTGTATGATCTTCTATCGGTTCTTGGTATTTATCTATTGATCGTTTTTTAATTAAAAATGCATTACCATTATCGCAACGAGTCTGCTCTCGTACATGTTTATCTCTTTCTAACGTATTCTATTACAATTTGTTTTAATCACGTTTAAGATAAATTGTATGTGTATTTATTACCAGATACTTTTTATTAATTGTGTTAGAAAATGATGTGTCCTAAATGTATCTTAAATTCATTTGTTAGTAGTATTTGTTATTGATAATAGTAACATGTACACTACATGGAGAGTAGTTAGTTTATCATAAAAATGGATTTAGGTCATTTTTAAAATAAAAGTCTTATTTGTATATCCTAATTTTTATAAAACCCTAACCAAAATTGCTACTATCGTATTTTTTTATACAATATACACACACTACCTAGTTATATATAGGTATTATATATACTGGTTATATTATATAACATATAATAGGTACACACCTTATTTAAGTTTAATCGAGTAATAATTGTTTATAATTTCTTTTCTTTTCTTTTTTTTTGTTTTGAACCTCTATGTTATCAAAAATAGTTTGGTGAAAAGAGTTGAGTTGAGCCAAATTAAAAAAGAAAAGAATCACGCTATAGGATGTGATAAAGATTGGTACAAGATTTCCTATAGAACGAATTCATTGGGCCAAACAAGTTAACAAAATTATTGCACACCTAAGATCAGCAAAGTACTGTCTTGGGAAGTTTCGAAGCGTCGTCGATGCGAAGCAAAGGTGAAAGGCCTGGAATATGGGACACCGGCAAAACTCGTCTACGTGGTATCCTTTTCTCGTTGGCCGTAGTTCGCGTTCTCGTGATGTTCGTTGAGGAGGAGGGTGATTGCGGGGTATTGGCTGAGGGATTGGGAAGGGTGGGATGAGTTCTCGCGAACCAGGACTGAACGAAGATACCAGAGGAACGGATCTTAGTCGATCCTTTTACGGAACGGAACGATCTTATACTCTTTCTTTTTCTTTTCTCATTTCTTTCTTTCTTTTTTTTTTTCTTTTCCTTTCCTTTCTCTTCAATGTAGGTTCGTAACAGAACGTAATTAGAACGTACGATGTAATAATATTCATATTAATGAGTACATTATTTTTCTCTTAACACGTTCCATTTTTCTTTTACTTAAATATATATTTTTTTGTTGATAATATTACGTATATAATCCAGAATCATCTCATTGAGGAACATGAGTTTTGAATTTGGCGCGTACCGTTAACGATTGTCACAATCGATGCACGTAATGTAACGTTGCTGCTTAGACGTGACCTGTTAATGTTTCAATTCGCTATACTTCTAAGTTTGCCGATTTTAACATCACTAATACTTGTACACTCATCACACGACCGACTTACAATACGAGAACTCGAATAAGGACACGTCCATCCGGTTTATTTCCACTTCTCTCCTGGTACTTGAGATACCATAGATGGATAAGGCCATTCGTGAAATCTAATTAAAAAGTTACAGGAAGCACCCTTTGCCTTTGGCTTTTCCATGGCGTTTCGCGTGTTCACACGAAAGAGCCTTTTGAACCTTCTATATATATATATATCATATACTGGCGACGGGAAACTTTTGATCGTTTATCAGCTGTGTGCGCTTTCCTTCGAGTTTCCGCGCCGAGGATTACGTACGTTTTCGTTTTATCCGATGTATGGAACTTGACTCACCCTTTATTCGAAGCGTGTCCTCCTATATTCGATACTCCTACCACAGACACTATCATCTGATAATGACATTAATTTTAACAAACGTAGTATAATAAACATGTATAATATAACGATAAAAATTCATTCTAAGATATTAATATCTCTTCGTTCTTATAAAGTGCCCAATGTTGTATATTATTAACGTTTATATGTTAATCTCATTAGGAGGAAATTGCAATACATTCCTTTCTACAAGTATTTAGTTACGTAGAAAATTCAAATAAAATGTAGAATAAAAACAAAAATCAAATGAGCACTATTTACATATCTTTATAAAGAAAAATTCAGTGTTTCAATGTTGGTTTTCAATGAACTTCAAAACTACTCAACCGATCTTAATGAAATTGTTTTTATTTTCTGTGATTTTTTTTAAATTTAGTATATAGGTTAGTTTGTATCAAAATTATTTGTTATTTTTATTGTTAATTTAAGGATTTATTATTTATAGGTTATCTAGGTCTTTAGGTACTTAATATATAGGATAGTTTTTGTTGCAATTATTTTGTATTTTTTATTACTAATTTAAGGATTTATTATTTATACGTTATCTAAGTCTTTAGGTACTGTAAGTTTTCAATAGATGGTGCTGTATTACAATTCAATTATTTCACATTTTTTTTCAAATTTACATATGACATAACTAACCTTACTTTTTATATTTTTGCAAATATTATTATTTTATGTATTTCATTCTAATTGTGGTATTATTTCGTGCGTTGTTACAATTTACTAAATATATTTAGAATTAATTTATAAATATATTTAGAATTAATTTATAAATATATTTAGTAAATATATATTTAGAATAATTTTACTTATAATTAAATTATATATATAATATAATATAATATATATATATATATACGAAATAATAATTCGAAACTAAGATATTTCCAAATTTGATTTTTCTATTGAATTTCTCTCTGGATGCTAGGTACACTACCTCATCGTCATCATCATCATCATCATCATCGTCATCATCGTCATATCATCGTCATCATCGTCATCATCGTCATCGTGACTAACTTGTGGCTCGATGTGCCGATCTAACAGAAAAGGAACGAAGAGACGAACCATATAGGAGCAATGCCCCTTGGGTCAGGGTCAGTAGCCTTTGGCACGGGTCCACCACGGAGAGACGAGTGTACGAAAACGTGTGCGCGCGAGCGCACATACTCGCTCGTTCATTCGTTCGTCGTTCGTTCGGTCGTTCGCCAATCTTCTACTCTTTCTATTGGCTAACCCCCCTTTTTTTTTACCTTAATTTTATCAAATAGAATATAATCTTTGAATTTTGGACTTTGGATTTTGAATTTTGAAACAATAGGTGATTTGTTTAATTTGGATTATTTTTTGAACCAAGTTCAAATTATGCTTTAGGAAAGTATAAGAACTGACACCGGAAGAATAAAACAAAAAACCAGTCATATATACATACTCACATACTTACGCATTAATAGGAGGTATTTCCTTTCCAAAAGTCGCGATGGTAGACAAAGACAAGCGAATACCAATGACCTCGTTATGCAAAACCTATGTACGTCCCCTCATCGTTCTTAGCAAGAAAACGCGGTCGAATACATTTGTCCTTTTGACTTTTGCCGAATTTCTCTAGCTCGGTAAGATGTCAAAGTATAATGTTTAATAGTCTTTCTGCGTGCTCCCGGATATGTTCAAATATATGTTTATGCGCATACGCATTAGCCTTACTTGACAATTGTTAACATAATATAATATTTTTATATAAAATCATTATTATATTAATCAAATGATATTAAGATATATACATTAGAAAATTATTGATGATTTTGTAATCATGTAAAAGAAGGTAACGTTAGTAACAGGTGGAAGAGATATAACATTTGTTCTAACGTGTGTTGGAAACTAGCGTGACTGGTTGCTTGGTTGGCTGGTTGGCGTTCTTCGACCGTAGCAACCTTGACCTAAGCCCGTCTAATAAACATGCCGTCTAACGTAAGTCTAGGCCGCGTCTAGCCAAGCGGCACGTGACTAACGTGTTTTTTTTTGTCTTCATCGCTTCTAAAGATCTGCTCACATTCTATGGTTTCTTTTCTATTTATTTCTGTTATATTTATATTTATGTTATGTTTCTATATATATATATATACATATATATTTATATATATCCATCATATTTATTATTTATTATTATATATTTATATAATATTATATAAAATAATATATATAATATAAATAATA
>NW_015148977.1:2315216-2328208 GCF_001465965.1 Polistes dominula
ATATTATTTATAAATTTTTAATAATATTATAATTTATATATATATAAAATAATAAAAAGAAATAAGTATAAGTAAGTTATATAATATTATGTAAATATATAATATTAATAAAAAAACATAATAAAATAAATAATAAAAATATTTATATAATATTATATATTATTATATTATATTTATTTATTTATTATTATATATTTATATATATTTATTATTTATTTATATTTATCCATCATATTTACTTCATTAGATTGAAATACTTTAATATCTAACACACGAATAATAATATGTAATAAATACTTTTATCAAAAAAAGAAATATATTACGCGAACAGTAACAAAAAAAATTGTTTTTTTTTTTTTTTTTTAGAACGTATAGGTTCGTTAATAATCAAGGAAAGGAAAGAAAAAAAAAAAAAAGAAAGAAAAAGAAGTTGCTTGTGACCGCTTAGTAAAGTCAATGCTAAGTGATTTACTTTGAATTCAATGGCTCTTTAATGCGGCCACGTCGCGGATGCGTACGCCGTTCCGTTCATTTCCATAACCTGATTTTGCAGAAGAAGCGTCAAACGTTTCTCCTGGCCTAACGTTTTCCCCATTGTATCGATCGTTTTTAAAACTATACGAAATAAAACGAGAAATTTTGGTTCATTTTTTTTTAGTAAACGTTTTCTCGTCTCCCGTGTTATTATCGTCTATCCAAGTAGAATTGAAATAAATAATAATAATAATAATAATAGTAATAATGAAAAGAATAAACAACGAATTGCAACAAAACATTTTGAAAGAATGACTGATGAAAAAAGTGAATTCCATACACGTTTTAGCAATTTTTGGAATAGGTAATCGTCAAAACGTGTTGGTTGGTTGGTTTCCTTTTTTGTTTCTCATTCTAAATTTCTTTTCTAAGGAAGAAATAAATCGCGTTCAAGATCGGTATTTTTTTTTTTTTTTTTTAGTGTCAACGATAACGTTGGAGAGTCAGAAGAAAAAAAAAGAAAGAATAAGAAAGGTGCGTTGGCCAGAACTTTGCAGGGGGGGGGAGGGGACCTGGGGGTTAGCATTGCCTCGTCATTTTCGGTTTCTCCATAATAATACTGATCGTTTGCCACGCGTCAGTCGCGGTGACACGTACGAAAACCTCTCCTCTGACATTTCTTTCCCTTCGTTTCATATCCTTATCGCGCAATGCACCCGTCGCGCCAGCTTTCTTGGGTGTCGTTGAACGATCGAGTAAGAAAGAAAAGCAACAAGATTAAAAAGAAAGAAAGAGAGAGAGAGAGAGAGAGAGAGAGAGAGAGAGACTTATAAGTATGATATTCGAATTTTTTTTTTTTTTAACTACAAATACACGTTTCATTTGAGAGAGTGATACCAAAAACTGGCACGACCCATATAAACCGATTATCGTGTTTCAATCCTTTCCAAAATAAGTTATCATTATAATATATATATATATATATATATATATTTTAAATTAGCAAACAGAGTCATCAATTCACGGAAGAAGAAGAAAGAAGAAGAAGAAAGAAGAAAAAAAAAAGGTAGTTAGCAGAGAATGGGCAAGATAGTTTAGCGTAACATCTGGCCCGTCGCCAAAAACAGCGTACGACATGGCAGGTCACGGTATTCACCTTTCCTCGCACGAGGTAGCCTTAGAATTCGCCAAGTATTTGTCCCCGAGGGCACGTTCTCTCTCGTACGAATTCTTTACTTCGTTCCCCGTAACAACGAGTCGTTTTGAAAAGGAACACGAAGCGAATGACTGAGTTCAGTTGTAAGTGAAAGAACAGAAGGTAAAAAAGCTTTTTTCTATGGGTAAAAAGTAACGAAAAAAGAAAAAAAAAAAAAAAATAAGAAAGGAAGAAAAAAAAAAGAAGGAATACAATATCTTATTATCAGTTTTAAGTTTGTATTTAACAACCAACGGTATATTCGTGTCGGTAAAGTAACCGTTCGGATAAAAGGAAACTTTTCTAGCCGGTTGCCCCCTTCGTTTTCTTGGTCGATCGAAAAAGTCCGTTTACAGGGTAGTTAAGTAATGTTTGGTTTTAACATGTAAGCGCGTCATCTATCGAGGGGTTGAAAATACAGTAAGGTAAGAGCTCCATCTGACGATGGATCATGAAAATCTAAAAAGGGGTTGTTTTAAATGCGATGGTGGCGACCCTCATCGCGAATATCTGCAAGTTGACAATATCACTGAATTATGCATGCGCGTTTTTAATTCGGTAATCAATAGTAAAAACCGCCCATACATCCCCACCATTTTTCCGCTACTCTGGGAGCACCAATGCCCAGCAACGAACAACCCTCTTTGATCATACAAGGGAGGGGCTGCCAAACGACTATTCTCTCTCTCTCATCCTTTTCTCGATGTCAAATTCAAATATTCTTTTATGTTTATTAACCTGAACGATGATGATTAGAAATTTGAAACACATATCACGTATTATTTCGAAGTAATAACATTAAACACCTTTTACCATTGGCGAATCATCAATGTTTCTCAAGATAATACACCTATCTCTTTCTCGCGGTATTATCCTGTTGTATAATCTCGCCTGCTG
The DNA here is from genome assembly GCF_001465965.1 of Polistes dominula. The sequence continues at coordinate 2,317,783 of NW_015148977.1, forward strand.
GATCTTTCCGTACGACGATCGTCGATTTCTCGTGATTGCAACATTTATTTGTCGCAGCACGAAAGTAAAGCGAATAAAAGCGGCACCCGTTGGTCGTGTAGAATGAAGGACGCGAAAGAGAGAGAGAGAGAGAGAGAGAGAGAGAAAGAGAAAGAGAAAGAGAAGTGTGCAGCGTGCAGGACCGTAATTGCTGTTTATTAAAGCCGATTGCAAAAAATGGGCAGGTGCTCTTTCGTCAAATAAGACGAGTCCCGATAAACTCTCGAAATTGTGTATCTATATATCTATAATAAAAATATCTCTCTCTATATATGTACATATTTAGAGATACGTATATATATAGATACGAAAGATACATATCTTTACATATATAAGTATCAATTTTTTTACACCTTAATTGAATTTCTCTTATATTAATGTCTCTTGATAATTATTTATTTCCATCTTCTCTAACTTCTTTACTAAAATAGAAATTCATTGTCATTTTGTATTTGAAAAGTCAGCCCTTGTTCTCGAGATAACTCAACATTAATTAACTAGTTTCTTAAATCTTCTTTTTCTAATGGAATATAAACAGTCAAATTTATGTACTAGGAATAGAAGTTCATTATTTATTTCGTTTTTGGTAAAGCAATCCCTTACTATCAAGATATTCTAATAATAGTCAAGTAATTTTCTAATCCTTTTGGGTCTATTAGATACCAAAGAGAGTCAAATTGATATACTTAGAATAGTAAATTCATTAGTTAACACTTTGTTTTTAGAATGTACCTAATCATTGTTCTTGGAATAATCTGATAATGAAACTAACAATTCGAATTCTATCCCCCTTTTTTTTAAAAGAGATCTATTTATTCGCGGTAGTTTATAAAGTTAAATCGCATGATATCGGGATCTAGAGAGAATGTGTGTTAGAGAGAGAGAGAGAGAGAGAGAGATACTTGAATATCATAGCTGTTAATCTATCTCGTTAGCGTTTCGGAATTCGCGCGTTCAGCAATTCCTCTCTCCTATTGGTAAAATAACGAACAGAATTGAACAAGAATTGTTTTGCTCTTCTATATGATGAACGGAATGATTAGTGATAATAAATTTACAAGGTGTCCGTTCGAGCACGTAATATAATCTGTCACTGACTTACCCTTCCGATCCGACTGATCGAAAACCGGTTTCAAACATGCTTCTATATGTATATGCATATATATATATATATATATATATATATTAGTTTCTTTTTGTTCTCACTTGTTGTAAATTTCTTGGAAAAACTTTTCTCAATATTATTTTTCTGTTCTTTTATTTTGTAAAAATTCATTACTCAAAGAAAAAAAGAAAAAATTTGTGAAGGGGCTTCGTTAGATTGTAATTTGCATATCTACGTAGAAAATCATGTTATAACTATATATATATATATATAGATTTTGTTCTCTATACTTTTCTTCTTAATTTAAACGAAATATAGTCTCGTTACCAAAGATCGTTACTTGATTTGAAATGACTGCTCGACGTTCATCGGGGAAGGGAAGACAGGGAGGAATTGGTCCATGTAAAATTCACGTTTAACGTAGAAACATCGATACACTCTATCTCTCTCTCTCTCTCTCTCTCTCTCTTATTCTGTCTATCTTTCATGCGGTCAATCTGTGAGCATCGAGTTATCGGGCGAACGGATTAGCGTAGATTCGATTGTGCCATCTGTGCGATTCTTGATAGTTGGATGGAAGAGGTAGGAAAAAAAAGAAAAAAAGGGGGTTGTGGGATTCGTAGGTTGTATCTTTGCGGTACGACTGGTAGGTGTACGGTTGGTAGTTGTAGGATAGGGATCGTATGATGGTTAAGGAAAGAAGAAGATAAAATATAGTAAGTAAGAAGGAAGGAAGGAAGGAAGGAAGGAAGGAAGGAAGGAAAGAGGAAAGTGGTGGTTTGAGAGTGAGCGAGAGGCGGATAAAGAGGGACAGGCAGGGGGTGACGGGAGTTGAATAGGGGGGCAGGGGAGAGGAAGGAGGTACCGAGGGGAGAGCTTGGCTCTCGGTACAGATACAGCATTATGAAAACACGAATGTACTTTTAAATCAATACCACCATCGCGATGTGACGACGACGTTGGTGGGGGCAGCTCGCTTGTATCCAGGAATATACACGACTGAAGGGTGGTGGGCAGAGGGGTGTTTGAAAGAGAGAGAAAGGGAGAAAGAGAGAAAATACGGATGAGGGAGAAAGAACGAGAGGGCAGTGGGGCTGCTCTGCTGCCACGAAGTTTCACTATGCCGTAGAGGGCAGGAAAGAGAGATGAGGGTGGAGGGTGGGTAACATAGGAAGGAAGAGAGGTGAAAAGAGGAAGAGAAAGAGAAACGAAAGAAGAGTTGGGTTGGTAGTTGAAAAGTACGGGCCGCGGGGTAACGGTTACATTTTCTTGTAACATCAAACCGATGCCACACCACGTTCCATCCCGCTTTTACTGTTGGCGCCCACGCGTTTTATTACTGCGCGCGAGATAGTCGCGGACGCTTATCGAGGAGCACTTTTTCTCTCGTTTTTTTTTCTTTTTTTGTTTTTTCTTCTTCTTTTTTTACTTTTTATTCTCTCTTTTTTTCCTTTTTTGTTTTTTGTTTTTGTTCTCCTTGTTCGTTTTCTTTTTGTATTTTTTTTTCTTTCTCATCGTCGTTATATCCCTTTTTGCTTCTCACCCCCGCGATTATAATGCTGGTTTAATTTTTTTCTTCTTTTTTTCTTTCCTGCCTTCTTTTGGATTACGTACGATAATTATGTATAAGATACTTTTTTTTCCGATACACGAATTATTGGTAGAATTATAATATATATATATCGATTAAAGTTACTTCCAATTTTTTAAATGGCTTATTTTTTAAAAGGATTCTTTCATTGGCCGTTAATCGCGTTTTGTTGAGATTTGAAATTCGGTACAGATAGATCTCTCGTTGAGTGTCATGAAATAACAGGACGTATAAAAGTCACGTCCATTGTTTATTTCAACGGGAACGTTTTATCGTCGCTATGAGCGTTTCGATAGATATATACATATATACATATATGTATATATTTTTTTTGTTTCTTCTTTCTTTTTATTTCTTTATTTATTTATTTATTTTTGAATCTACTCGTTGATGATCTCTCATACGTTATGTAAACTAAATCGTTATTGTACTCGAATTCAGTGCGTAATCATTATTCTCGCACACTCGCCGATAACAACCCTACGCCTTTACGCAATTTCGAATCACGCTTCGCATCCATTATTCTAATTGACCTTATTAACGAAGCGCAACAGTTATGACGAACCGTGACCGTGATATCGACACGTTGAGCTATGTATTATCGTGAAAACATCGTGTGTCACCGTTTCGTTTCATTTCATATCTAACTTAAGTTGGTAGTTCAATAAGTCTCTTTAACTATTTTCTTCTTTACGTAGGTCACTTCTCTTGTTTTATCTCGTTTGCATCAAATTGCATGCACGGAATCGATTAAATCGTCACACGAGACACACAATGTTAAACTCTCGACCGAGTATTCGCTTTATCTCGTTACTCTGAGCCTTTTCCTGCGAATTATTTGTTCCCTTCGGTGAGATAATGCTCTTCTCGAAAAAAGAAAAAAAAAAAGAAAACGAGGAATGAGAGTGAGAGTGAGTGAGTGAGTGAGTGAGTGAGTGAGTGAGTGAATGAGTGAGAGAAAAAGTACGCAAGAAGAAAGAACGCAAGACGATTCGTACGACAATGTACGAAAAAGAGGATAACGTTCATAGAGGAAAAAAATTTGTGCGCTACCCTTTAGAAAATGCACGTTGAAATATACGGCGCTTTGCACACTTTCGGAGAAGTTTCATTTAGAAGTACCGCAAGTGCACTCGTGCAGCCAACGAGAGTACTTCTACTGCGTGCACGGCGTTTGAAATCTAACCCCCTTATTCTTGTCTCACTTTTAAGGCTAAAAGCGGGTGTACGTTGCTTTTAGGCTTAAAAGTGAAGATATGAATTAGAAGCGAAGCCTTCCACTTAAGTCGCGCGGTGCGTCTGCGCGCACGCGTCCAACCCCTTTTTTTCTCTATTTCTCTCTTTCTCTTTTTTTTCTCAATCCTTATATTCCCTTTTCACATTTTCCGATCAAAGAAACTTCACTAAGCGTATCAAAGATCGTAAGACTTTAAATCGAACATTTCTGTTCACTTTTTTTTTTTTTTTTTTTACGGAAATATTTCTGTATAGTTTGTTTATTTACTTTTGAAATTTAGGGATGGGAGGGGTTAATAATTGCAGAAGAAAAAAATTACCCGCATTATTTACTTTTAAAATTACGATACACGTACGCTTAACACGTTGAGCACCACGCGAATTCTTAGGTAAATTCTCGTCAGGCCATAGACTTTATTTTGTATTGAAAATATAAATGAACGTGTCAGTCACCCATGACGGACACGGCCTAAACGGAAAGTCTAGTGTCAGCCACCTATGGCTGACGTAACGCTCAACGTGTTAAAGATAATTTATACGTTTCATTTTTTCCAATGGGAGAAGGGAGGGTTAATAATCGCGGAAGAAAATATGAACCCTCGATTTTTTTCTCTCTCGTTGGTAAGTAGAGAGATCGTTTTATTTACAAACAGGTCAAACGAGGTTGCCGATATCTAAGGGAGAAAAGGAAAGAGTATCCTGGTTGGTTCGATGTCTTCTCCATCCCTTTGGTTGAATTCCAGGGTAAGTTAGAAGAAGGGAGGTCGGTGTGGATGTGTTTAAGGAGAGTAGTAGTAGACGAGGAGGGGGAAGGGGGAGGAGGTGGTACTTTCGATGGGTCCTCCAAAGGCAACACAGGACCAAAGTGAAACGAGAAGATTGTCGCTCCTTATTCGACTTTCTCCTTTCGTAGAGTTTCCCGTTCGTCCTTCGTCCTTCCTCCTTCCTTTCACGTCCCAGTTCGCAAACACACGAGTTTACGCGCTTCTCGAATGCTCCTATACGTAGTAGATACTAACACGTATAGAATGAGATTACGCACACATACGCGTAAAAGGATAGCGTGTTCGGCCACCTGTATGCTTTAACCGCGGATTGAACCTTACCTGTTACTCGTCCGACACTTCGAGGAGGGAGGCTCAGCCCTCTTCTGATGGAGGGCTTCCGCTTCCGGTTCACGACACGAGTTACCTCGATTATCCGTGACGAAGGGTTAATTCAACGGACCGTATGGAAACCGGCTTGCGAACCGGCTTACCGGTTGATTTCGTTGCGATTCGTACCTATTCTCGATGGTTGAGATCAATTGGCCCAGATTTGCAAGAATGGTCACGTGTTTTCTCAACGTGTTTATAAAGAAACAAGAGTATACACATATATAAATATATATTCGATAATTCATTTTTACTTAATTCTAAAGTAATCGATAAAATCAAATACTGGATACATCGAAGTTGACTATAAAGGAATAAACGTGCATACATACATAAACGTATGTATATATATATATATGTATATATGTATACATCGACTAGGGAACATCTTTTAGAGAACGCTATGGATATAAAAAATCGAGGATAATCGAGGACGTAGAGGGCACTATTTTAAAGCAGTTTGAGGGGATCGAAGGGAGGCGGTGGTGGTGATGGTGATGGTGGTGGTGGCGGTGGCGGTGGCTGCTGTCGAGGGCGGCGCGGTGTTTCTGGCAGGGTCCCCAGGCACGTGGTGCTACTATTGATTTTAATTTTAGTGAAAGGGGTGGAAAAATTAGAAGGGTGGCACGAAGGGGGAACGGTGCCCGACGAGGAGGAAAAGGGGGACAACGGAGAAGTACGCGTATGTACGAACACAGATACAAACGCTACTTTCTCTCTCTCTCTCTCTCTTTCTATTTCGATGTGGTTGCGTAGTTAGAGAGAAAGAAGAAGGTATTGGAGAGCGAACGAATGAGCGAACGAACGAACCTACGAAAGAGGGTGAGAGCACCGGCTCCGAACAGTTTCGCTTTCATTTCCCTCTTTGCTCGAAGCCAAAGGTAGTCGCTTGGTTAAGGGAGAAAAGGAGGGAAGCCTCGTGCCGGAGGGAAGGAAAAGAAGCGAGAAAGAGAGATAGAGAGAGAGAGAGAGAGAGAGTGGAAGCATCGCGCGAGAGGACCGGAGAAACACAGAAAGACAGAGGAGAAACAGAGAAAGAGAAAGAGAGAGAGAGAATAAGTGAGGTAAAGAGAGGGTGCCGTGGCTGAATGACGGAAGTGGAGAAGGCGAGGCACGCGAAAAAGAGGAGGAACAGACCTTCGACTGTGTAAAACATAGAGGATCGCGGTGTCGTAGCGAATTCGCATTTTTAGAACGATCCTGTACTCTCTCTTTCTCTCTTTCTATTTTTTCTTCTTTTTTTCTATTTCTCTTGTTCTCTTTTTCCCCTTTTTTTTGGGGCCAGCTAACATTTGCGTTGCTGCTGCTGCTGCTGGTCGACGACTACGACGACCTACGCGATAACTCTCTATATTTCTTTTTTTTTTTTTATTTTCTCTTTTTATTTTCTTTTTTTTCTCTCTTTCTTTCCGTTGTTCCGTTTCCTCTTTTATTCGGTACTATCGTTGATGATGCGTTTCGCTACCCGCAACCAAACGCGTACCACACGTCACAGAAAGAATACGACGAGAGACCTATGCGTGCACAGTGGTAGGGTAACCCCCTTCCCCCTTCCCATCCTCCCTATATCCATTTCCTCTTTCTTTCTCTTTTTCTCTTTCGTTAATCTCCCACTATTCTGAGACCGTTCGTTCTATCGAAAAAGACGGTAGAGAAACGCGACAAGGGAAAAGGAAAAAAGATATAGCAACGAGATAGATAGAAGAGAGAGAGAGAGAGAGAGAGAGAGAGAGAGAGAGAGATGGATGGTTTCTTTGTGGGCGCCTAGATTAAAGGCAGGCGCTGATGGCCCATCAAAGGAAACTATTAGCGTAGAAGGTAATGCAATATTTTTTTCTTTCCCTCTTCTTGGCTTAGGATTCCTACGCGAAACGAGTAACCTGCTACGTTCTTTCGAGCGTAACCGAGAGAAGGGTACATATATATATATATGGAAAGGGATGGAAAGGATTGACCGATGGATCGCGATGTTCGCGGTTCAAAGGAAATCTTAGAAAGAGGGAAAAAGAACCAGAACCGTAAACGCTTCTCTGTGCATATCCATCCTCTCCGGAAGGATACCAGAGAAAGAGAAAGAATAAGAGAGAGAAAAAGAGAGAGAGAGAGAGAGAAAAAAAGGGAGTGAAAGAAAATGAAAGAGGGGTAATATGAGCTATCCGATGAAGAACATCATCATCATCGGAACTGTGTTATTACTTATGGTGATAACGAAGATGATAACCAAGATGACGACTCATTTATTAACGACATCGACCATAAATGACTATGTTAACTTGAAAAAAAAAAAAAAGCAAGTTTATTAAAATGTGCGTTTACTCTCGGCATCATGTGCTTTTGCATTCCTCTCTCTCTTTTACTCTTTTTTTTTTATTTTTTTCCTTCTTTTGCTGCTCTTTTTGCTCTCTCTCACTTTTCACTTCGTTTTTTCTGTTTTTTTTTTTTTTATACGAGAAAACTCGTTAAACGCGACCACCACCACGCACGATACCTAGCTTCTCTCGCGGATGTGCAACGTTAATGTCTATTACCAATTAAGCGCGTGTTTTCACCTTCTCATCTCTCTCTCTCTCTCTCTCTCTCTCTCTCTCTCTGTGTATGTGTCTCTCTTTTGTTCACTTTATCTCTTATTTATTTTATTTCGTTTCATTCCTCTCGCGTCGTTTCACGAATAATAAACAACTTAACTTCTACGGCAGAAAAATTCCGATGTAATGCTGAGTTGAAAAAAAAAATGAGAAGCAAAGAGAGAGACAGAGAGAGAGAAAGTTAAAGGGATGAAAAGAGAAAAGAGCGTAAAATACAAAATGTTTAAACGAAGAAGTTGCTATGTTCGCGAAAATTAGCTTATAGTTATTAGCCGGTATGAGGAAAAAAAATTCAACAACCGCTTTTACTTTATCTTTTCAGTGTTTACTTCGTTCTAAACTTTGGTTTCGTCACGAGTATCGTTTCAAAGTGATTACATTGGTAGCCGAAACAGGCAGAGAGAGAGAGAGAGAGAGAGAGATAGAACTAGAGTGAGAGAGAGAGAGAGAGAGAGTATAGGGGTGGTGGGTATTGGTAGAGCGTTAAAGGGTGGAATACGAGCTCAATTTCGTCCGATTTTCCAATGATTGAGAGATTCTCACGTAGTGTGAAACTGTGTCATGACGTTTACAATTTGCCGTTGGAATTTCTCTACAAGCGAGGGGGAAATGGGGGGGGGAGGAGGAAAAATTAAGAAATAATAAATGAACTTTAAAACACGAATAATCGTCTAATTATCATAATGATAATGATAATGATAATGAATATGATTTAGAGAAATAGATGAACGCAGAAGAAGAAGAAGAAGAAGAAAACGAAAACGAAAATGAAAACGAAGTGAGTAAGTAAGAATGAAAGAAGAATAGAGATAAAAGTTTGTGTTAGAATAGAATGAAAGAGCGGAAGGAAGGAAGGAAGGAAGGAAGGAAGGAAGGAAGGAAGGAAGGACGGAAGGACGGAAGGAAGGAAGGAAGGAAAGGAAAGAAGGAAAGGAAAAGGAAAAGGTGGGAGGAAAAGAAGAGTAGCGCGACGAAAAATTGACTTTGCCAAAAGCTGGCAGCGGTCGCGATCGTTCCCATTGGCCGGCAGCGAAAAAATCCCATCGAATCAGCGCCGAGATGAGATTCGCAATTAAAACGCGGAATGGTCGACGGAGGGTGGAGGGCGGAGGGGGGCAGAAGGGGGCAGAAGGGGGAGGGGGAGGAGGAGATGGTAGTAGATGAGGAGGATGAGGAGGAAGTGGTTGAAGAGAGGGAGTGGTCGGCGGGGGGTCGAAGGGGGTGCAGCAGACGTGGGGTTGGGTATGAGTGCGCGAGAGAGAAAGATAGAGGGGTGGACGGTGACTGCGGCCGAAAGGGCGCAATAAATGTACGCATTGCGCAGAATTAGTTGATTAAAATATAAAAGAAGAACGGTGGGGATGGACGAGGGAGCGAAAGAGAGTGGCGAAAGAGGGTGGTTAAAGAGTGAGCCTGACTACTCTGTTCTCTCTCTCGCTCTCTCTCTCTCTCTTTCTCTCTATTTCTCTTTCTCTTTCTTTTTCTGCGTGTCAGAAGGAGAAAGCTACTCTTCTCTTCTCGCTTTATCCCTTTTGCTGCCACCACTGCCACTCTCCTTCCCTCTCTCATTCTCTCTCACTCACTCTTGCACGCTTGTTCGTTCGTTCGCTTGCTCTCGCTCACTCCGATCGAGGCCGGAATGGTGTGGAGAGCGAAGAGGAGAGAAATAGAGAAAGAGAAAGAGAGAGATAGAGAGGGCGAGAAGGAGAGTAAAACGAAGAGGGAAAGAGGATGACTGGAGAGAAAGAGGGAGGACGCGAGCGAGAGAGCGCAGCAGCCCGGGAAAAGAAATAATCTGCGAGCTGTATTGACGTTTCTAGTCTAACTCTGATTGAATTATGCATGAGCACACCGGCGTTGCCGAGCTCTCTCTCTCTCTCTCACTCTCTCTTACTCACTATCTATCAATCTCTCTCTCTCTCTCTCTCTCTTCTTTTCCCTTCTTCTTTCTATCTCACTCTCTCTTTCTCTTTTCAATTCTCTTTCTCTGTGTTTATCTTACTCTCTATGTCGGCTCTTTTATATTTTGTCGGATCAACGATACTCGTCATCTTCTCGAATAAGACACATAACCCGAGCGAGTGCGACAACTATTCTGAAGGATCACGTTGCTTGGCTATATACAAGGAGATAGATAGATAGATAGATAGCCAGTGAACGAACGAGATGGTTCTTCTTATTCCTTACTATCGAGAATAAACGAACAAAAACGGATAGAGAGTAAGGATCGTCGTGTCGTAACCACTTGGTAAATGACTCTCGCTTGGGGGTTGGAATCATGAGTCTCGGATGCGGTTAGCAATGTCTTTAGGTATGGAACGGGTACGGCGACTACTTTTCCTTCTCTTTTTCTTCTTCTTTTTTCCTTTTCCCTTTTCTCGACGATGTATACACACACACACACACACACATATATATATATATATATATATTGTATTTATGTGAGTATAGTATACATGCATGTAAATATATGTGTGTTTGTATGAGATGTACGTATATATGTAACTATATATCTACTCCCCGGATACGTGCAATTTCAATGGGGGAAGAATCGGTGTAACGAAGAGCCGAGAGAAGTGCGGAAATAACATGGTGCATCATCCAATAATTACGAATGCGATCGCGTTGACGTTTCCCGAAGCGGAGACGCGGGTGGAGATATCCGTGATTGTTGTTCGTGCGATAATATAAATTTTTATCGCGTATTTAGATATAT
>NW_015148977.1:2328288-2363792 GCF_001465965.1 Polistes dominula
TATATGGGTAGGTGGGGGATGGACGTGATACGTAATTGATCTGTGTACGTTCGCGTTATTTTATTCTTCCTATACTCCAATAATTTTTTACGTAGTTGGGGGTGGTGGGCGAGTGCGAGAGAGATAGAGATATAGGTAGATAGATAGAGAGAGAGAGAGAGAGAGTGAGAGAGAGAGAGAGAGAGAGAGAGAACATGCGATTGTAAAAGTTATTAATCGCGAAGTACCTACCTGTAATCTCTCTCCGCGATCAATTAAATACGGCAGATTTTGCAATATTTCAGTTAAATCGAAACGCAGCCCGTCGGGAAAAAACGGTTGGGAGGCCATTGCTGCCGTTTGCGAGAAAGATCCTGCAATATTAATAAGCGCGAAATTGCATTTATACATTTTTAGCTTTAAAAGAGTTAAAAGCATTTTGCTATTGAAGATATTTTACCGAAACAAAAGATAGCTATCATGACCCAAGATATTTGTTGAAAATAGATATTACGTAGTAAATTTAGTCAGAGGAAACGAGAAAAAAAAATGTTATCGAGTTTTTTTTTTTCTTTTTTTTTTTTCTCTCTCGAAGTGAAGTTTTCACATTTTGTTAACCTCTCTACCCCGTTTCTGTCATTTTTATTTCTAAAGATGACGTTTGATACAGACACACACACACGAAGAGAGTTTTTTAAATTGTCCGATCGAACGACGATCTTGGTTTAAAACGTAAAAACAGAAGAAGATAAAAGAAGAAAAAGAATAAGAAGAAGAAGAAGAATAAAAAACGAAGATAAAAAAATCAAGAGAGAAAAAAAAAATTCATTTACCGAGGTCAAACGGATGATCGTAGTTTTCGCGTTTTCGCACGCACGTGTCTCGTTGTGCTACCGAAAGTGGTGATACGAGAAAAAGAAGAGGAAAACATAGAGAGAAAATAAAGAAAGAAAGAGAGAGAGGGAGAGAGAGATAGAGAGCGAGAGTTAGCAACGAATAAAAAAAAAAAAAAAAAGAAAAAAAAAGAAATAAAATAAAATAAAAAAAATGGTAGAGAGAAACGAAAAAGAGAAACCGAGCGTACTCTCGAAATGTACGTACGAATGCGAATAGAGCAAAACTCGACGAGGTTGTTGAATAGTACGAATAAAAGGCAACAAATCCATTTTTACGTGATAAATTCATCTAGACGGTTACGGATCGACGTTTTACTACGATAACTCAAGGCTTTTTCCCTTTGGGCGAGATCATCCCTTTTGAAAAACCCTACCAACGGGAAGTGTACATCGCGTGGTCACGAAGCCGATAAAAGAAAAAATCACGCTTACAACACGCTGGTAACATCTCGTTTCGAGTAGTCTACGATGAAAGATACGCACGATTTGCCTTTGTACGTCGATTTAAACCGACGTGCTTGATCAAAGCTATTCTCGAACGCTTTGCACGTTTACGATTGACGAATTCTTTATTACCTATCTACGTGGATACATATATACATATATATATATATATAACATAAGATCGTTTAGTTAACAAAAGTTAAAACAGGTTTGTTTGTTTGTTTATTCGTTCGTTTGATTAAAAGAAATATTATGAAATAATAGAAAAATCATAACGCGTTGTTACAGTTAATAATAAACGACGATTAGAAAGTTCGCGTTATAAGGAAAAACCCAATTAAAGATGATCTAACAAGTTCGTGGAAGATCCATTTGTCTCGTGCCAATTAACTTTTTTCTTTCAATAGAAAAGTATTATCGTACAAGATTTCTACAAATTAGTAACAGCTAGCGTACGGTTAAAAAATCGGACATTATTTTTCTTTTATTATTAGAACGTGATTATGACAAGTAGTATAAGTCGAGGATTAAGATCTTTCGAGTAGTAAAAGAAATTTTTAATAAACTTAATATTATTATTCAGCAAAGTTGTTTAGAAATATTTGTTTGTTTAAAAATAGTATGAATATCTGAGAGAGATATTATATTTGTTTTGTCGTGTCGAGTAACATTACCTCTCGGTATATTCGTTGATGCTTCTTCCCTTTCGAAAGCATCAGGAGATACAGGATAAGCTACGGTTTCGCTATTAATAGAGAAAATCAGGCCAGGGGGAGATCGTGCCTAGCGCTCGACAATCATCAGCGCGTGCAGAAAAGGAAGAAGGGTAGAAAAGCTGCGTGGAAAGTGCCCGGACATCGGTAAGGGTGGCGGCATGTAGTATTCGTGTTGCGTATGATGATGATGATGATGATGTATTCCCAGTGCGTAAATGCATTCTAACCACGTAAAAAATCTTGTCCGTTACTTTCGTGCTTGGTCTATCGAGAACGACCGATTTCGAGTTACCTCATTGGTTAAACGTTTACACGTTAGGATGACTTGTTTCTCGCGTTTATTAGTCGGATAGGTCTCTCTCGTTTAAAAAAAAAAAAAAAAAAGAAAAAAAAACGAGCTAATTGTAAATCCTGATATGAGGATTTTTTGATAAAGTTGTGGAATGTCAGGGAAGGTCAGTACTTTTCGTGCTTGGTAAATTGCGCACGGGAAAAGTATGTACACGAGGACTTTAACGCGGGAGTACTTTCAACATTGGAGAGTTCTCGTATAGAGTCCCAACTACGGTACCTAAGTAGAGGCCGCATATCATATCATAGCTCGGTATTCCCAAGATGTATAATTTATGGAAGATAAGTGATCTCGATTAATTAAAAATTTATGCGTTAGCCTCAACGAAGCATGCTCGTTTATAACCAAGTATATTTATATATATATATATATATATATATATATATATATATNTATATATATATGTATATGTATATCACGTCTTATGCTCGACGTGTTCTACAAATACTTCGTTCGTGATTTGGGGTCGAAAAAAAAAATAATAATAATAAGTCTTGTATATGTTACAAATATAATAGAAAATAAATTCTAGTATAAAATGGAATATCATTTACTAGTAAGATACGATAAGTTATATAAAAGATATGATGCGCAAACGATGTTTTTACGTTAAAAATACTTAATAAAGCGAATCGTGTTGGAATAATGCTGACAAGCGTTATCGGCAACAACGAATTAAAAATAAAATAAAAGAGAGAAATAGTAGAATATATCTATACATATATATGTATATATATATAGAGAGAGAGAGAGAGAGTGAGTGAGAGAGAGATAGAGAAAAAAAAGAAGGAAAGAGGATATAGTAGATAGGTAGAGGAGAAATATACAACGGTACAATTCTCTGATGCAAAATCGAGCCGACGGGGCGCTGATAAATGTATCGTTGTAAAAATTAGCGCCGGTCGAACGTCGATAAAATTATAGGAGTCGGAGAGTTCCGCCTCTCTATGTCTCTCGGCGCGCCAATTTTATTATGTATTTACGCACTTATACACCCCGTATAACTACGCACCGCCCCGACCGAACAACCACGCGAAAGAGTATACGCGGGGGAGGAGGAGGAGGGTGACGGTGGAAGATGAGGAGGTGGGGACATGGTGAATCTCCCACCAACGCGGTCCAGGTACATCCCCGCTACCGAGAGCATCGAAGGGGGAAGCCATGCGTCTAGTACTAAAAACGTGGATCGATACTAAAATGCTTTAAAATCGCGGATTTTATATCTAACGCGGGCGGAAGGGATAGATGAAGTGGGAGCACGGGGAAAAGGGAATGTTATAGAGCGAAAAAGATAGAGAATAAAGGCAAAGAAAAAGAGAGAAAGAGATACTAGGAGGGATAGAGTGAATGAGTGAGAGAGAGAGAGAGAGAGAGAGAGAGAGAAAGAGACATAGTAAAAGAATCCAAGTGAGATAGATAAAAAGAGATGAAGCTAGCCTAGGCCGATTCGGAAAAAGTTATTCGTGTTGGGGCTCTATAGAACTTTACCACAGACTCATTTTTACTTCGGGTTATCTTTACCATTTTCTAACAGGACACAAACTTCGTCTATTTTAACGCTTTACCTCGTATTACGAAAATTCGTATGATCTTTTTATACTTTTTAATTTTTTTGTTTTCTTTCTTTCTTGTTTTTTTCCATCTCTCTCTCTCTCTCTCTCTCTCTCTCTCTCTCTGTTTCTCTTTTTTCCGGGTTTTGGTTTTCCGATTTTACCGGTATACTGTATTGAGATATTATCGTCGATATTCACCATACTTTTGTATCTCGATACGTATGTATTACGGCAATATCAATTTGTCGCGAATCGAGAGAGCGTAACGATAGCCTGGCATGAAATAAACGGTGGATTTATAATAAAATGCTTTATATTTTACGTTGGAGAGAGAGATACGCATTAAAATAAAAAATTCGCGTTGCTTTCGACCCTCGTCCCGTCGCATTCGGTCTGGCTTTGCGAGATGATATTTATGCCCATTAAACTTCCAATCGTGTTTTTCGTCGATTCAAAATCTCGAATGATTAAACGTAGAATATATACATATATATATATATATTTATATATACGTACATACGTATCTATATATTATATATGTATATTACCTATCTATATAGATCTATGTATATATATAGATATGCGTATATAATATGGAAGTTACACACGCGTCGTATAAACTTCCCTAGAATTATTAAAATCTACAACTCGCGACATATTATTTCTTTTGATGGTTTTGTGTTATCATTTGTATAAATAAATATTCTTCATAGCATCGGCTTGCGTCCTCGTCATCGTCGTCTCCGAGTCAGGGTAGGGGGGGGGGGAAGGGAGGAAGAGGGGGTTCGCTTGTTTCCCGATTTACGGGCGGAGCCTCGTTAAAATTTCTAATTGTTAGCAAAGAGCCACGACGCGCGGCCCGTCATTATATTATCGTCCACCTTCTTACGCATTCCATAATTTCCTCTAGCAGAAAGATAAAGAGAGAGAGAGAGAGAGAGAGAGAGAGAGAGAGATAGTTAGATAGAGAGTACGTTGAATGAAAGAAAGAAAGAAAAAAAAAAGATAGAGGAGAAAACGACGGTGAGTTTAATTTGTATCCCGTCGAAGTAAAGAAAGAAAAGAGAGTAGAATCGAAAAAAAAAAACAAAATGAAAGAGATAAAATAAGGGAAAAATAAAAAGAGAGAGAGAGAGAGAGGAGAAAAGAAGAGTCAACGCGAATGGGGGATGATGTAGAGAAATTCAGTAAAGACGAATCGCTTTGGACAACAAGTCCTACTCTACGTAGCACCCCTTCCCACCCCTTTCTGCGAGATTCTTCTTCTCAACAGGGTAGGTAGACACTCGAGAAAGGTGCAAAGGGCCGAAGGAGGCGCGCGCGTACGTTGGTACTCGCTACATAACTTTTCTTCCCTGCCTATACGTGAGAGTACCCCTGAAACGGTAAAGTACGCGAGAAAGAGAAGAAGATGAAGAAGAAGAAGAAGAAGAAGAAGAAGAAGGTATAGAAGAATGAGAAGGGTGAAAGAGGGAAAGCATGTAAGAGTGATAGAGATAGAGATAGAGATAGATAGATATAAAGAGAAAGAGAGAGAAACAGAAAGAGGGAAAGGTAACGAGGGAGATAAATACGAACTAGGGCTGGCGGGTTAGGGACGGCAGGGCGCCCCTTGTTTCATTCCGCTTTTTAATAAGGACCTCGTTTGGAACTCTAGGCTTTAAATAGATCAATACCTACGCACTTCATCCCTGGCAACGAACTCATCCACCTCCCGCTCGTTCCAGCCCCTGGCCACCCTTTTTACCCCGCGGTCTACCGCCCTCGTCCCGCGCTTTCTCTCTTTTGCCCTCTCCTTCCTACTACTCTTTTCCCTCTATCTTCTCTCGTTCCTTTCTCTCTCTTTTGCACTAACTCTCTCTCTCCGCTCGATCGCCGTCGCGTTGCGCGTCTTCTCTCTCTCTCTTTCTTTCTCTTTTTCTCTTTCTCTTTTTCTCTCTCCGCAAACTACTCGCGAGCGACCCACACCCTTTTTTGCAATTCCCCTTTAAGAGAAAAAGATAGAGAGAGAGAGAGAGAGAGAGAGAAAATGCGCGCTCATGCACGCAACTACTACGAGCAGCACGATTTTATCCGTGTGGTTCTAACGTTAGTGAAAAAGCGATAGAAATATCACGTGTTCTCTTTTTTTTTTTTCCTCTTGACAGATACACAGAGTAAGATAGAAAGAGAGAAAGAGAGAGAGAGAGAGAGAGAAAGCAGTCGGCTTTGGCATCGTCCCGCATTTTCCCTTTTTCCCTACACTTTTTCCTCGTTTTCTTCATTTTTTTTTCCTTTTTTCTTTTTTTTTTTTATTCCCCGAACGGCGTGGCGGCGCCAGCGAACCTTCCCCTCTACCTCCCGGTACCACCACGAACCCCTGCACCAACCCCTTTACCGTGGCACGGCCTTCCTCTCTCTCTCTGCGTGAATGGGCGAAATGTAGGTAGAAGCGTTTTCGCTTTCTATACGGCACCCGGCGAAAACGAGAGTCACGTACGCCTGGAGCACCAACGCCGGCAGCATCACAGCACCGACACACGTGGTCGGACCACCTTTTCTCTCCACTTCCTCTCTCTCCTATAACACATTCTCTCTCTTTCTCTTTTCCTACGGTCTTCCATCAGTACGTACAAACGTACTACGTACGTATACGTATATATATATATGTATATGTATATATGTATATATAGGTATACATACTATGTTCATCCGGCCGATGATATTTGTATGAGTCCATTAGCCGTATTTCTCTCTCTCTCTTTTTTTTATTTTTTTTTTTATTTTTTTTTTTCACGATTTTCCCGTTCACTCGCATTCATTGTCGTTGTCTCTAACCATCTCACTCTCTCTTTCTCTCTCTCTCTCTCTCTCTCTCGCACTATTATACTTCAGTAGGTTACGCGCGTATTATTCTCGTTTGACGGATTTTTCAGGGACACGACGAGATAGGTAAGTAACGCGTACGAACAACAACAGTGTTTTTATGGAATGTCAGGAAAAAATTGAGATAATTCTCGTAAAATATGTAAAAGAGAAAGAGAGAGAGAGAGAAAGAGATTGCGATTAGTAATGTTTTTTTATTTTTATTTAAATAAACTGTGTTTAAGATTCATTGTTTTATCAACCCTAGTAGCACAAAATATTGAAAAATATTGAATAAATGTGTATTTAAATATCAAAGAGAGATGCAATGTTTTTTTTTTAATATTTTTAATATTAAATACACATGTATTCAATATTTTTCAATATTTTGTGCTACTAGGGAAAATTTCTTTTTTTTTTTTCTATCGATAATTTCAACGAATATTTAAGAAACAATCAATGAAAACAAAAGAAGAAAAAGAAGAAGAAAAAGAAGAAGTAGTAAAACACCGATTAGACATTGAATGTTGTCTTAGACGAAAACTACTCGAAGGCGAGTCACGTAATCTCGTGGCAGATGAAACCAGTGGAGGAGGGTGGTCAGGGTTGGATGCACGATTTGTATTTTTTTTTAGGGTCGAAGGGGAGCGCCGATGAACGAGGGACCCGACACTGGTGTCGGATTCCCTCTCTCTCTCTTTTCCTCTCGTTTTTTCTCTTTCTCTTTCTCTTCCATTCTCGTTTTTTTTTCTCTCTCTCTCTCTCTCTCTTTCTCTTTTTCTCTTTCTCTCGCTTTTAGCACGTCGTTCTCTTCTTTTTTCGTTTTCCTTCTCTTTCCCTCTTTTTTTTTTTCACGGACGTTTGCGTCGGAAAGGGTGATTTGTCGACCTGACCTCGAGAACCGTGAGAGCGTCCTTGACCTATCGACGTCGACGCCCGATGCTCTTGACGCTCAACGTCGGACGCCGGAAGTGTCGGCTATCTTTTCTCGCGCCCTCCGCACGTATATATACGATTTATCCGTATCATTATTCTCATTCCTTCGCAAACTAATCACGAATTAAACTATGTCAATAATTTTACATGAAAACATTATATTATTTCTATAAATCTAATCTTAATATTATATTATATGTTCGATAAGCGATAAATTATTTTAATGGAAGAAAAATAATATCGATAATAATTATTTCAATAATCTATGTTTTATTATTTTTCATTTTTTCATCAAATTGTCCTCGATTGTTTCTTTGAAACAACAACAACAACAACAATAAAAACAAAGGTAGATAGAAAAAAAGGAAAAGAAGAATAATCGTCATGAAAAGATTAAAAACAATGTGTAAATGATGAGAATAGCATCGAAAGAGAGAGAGAGAGAAAGAGAGAGAAAGAGAGATTGGTGTGGTTCGCGTTGTCCTATCGTTCAGCGAGGGACCCCTCTCCTCAGCCCATTCGTTCACTCCGTTCTCCTCCCGATGAGAGTGAGTGGGTGGTAGTGGTGGTGGCGGCGAAGCTTCGGTCGAACGGAGGAGAACTAGGATGAAGTGGTGTTGAGGGGTGAGTAGGAGTAGGACGGGGGGTAGGTAGGGGGTGAGTGGGTTGGGGTGGACGGATCGGGGCGTGCATACATCCATAGGCCGCGTAATTTCCGCGGGTCGCCGCAAAATCAATAAAAGAAACATTACATCGGCGGCTGGCAGTACTGAGCGGCACTGAGCAGCGTGGCGTGGCAGGGGCCATGGGATTGGATGGGGAAAACGAGATGGGAATGGGTCGCGCAAGCGTTGCTAGAAACTCCTATTGGAGTTGCCGGGTATGGGACTATCTCTGTCTATCTTCTATCTCATTCTATCTCTCTCACTCTCTCTCTTTCTCATACTTTTTCCTTGCTTCCGTAGAGGAAAGAGGCCGCTGAAGGAGAACACCAACGAGTCTTATGAAATATGGCCTCCTTACGTAGGATCCGCGGATGCCGCCCTAAGGATGAAGAAAGGGAAGGAGTGGGAATAGCGGACCGGCGCGCGTTTACCTTTGAAAAAGAGAGAAGGAGAAACACAACCTTAGAGAAGGAGATGATAAGTAGATGTGAGAAGAGGCAGAGAAGAGAACAGAAAGAGAGAGAGGAAAATCGACCACCTATCCTCTCGAGCAACTGAGGGATAAGAGTAAGATAGTGAAACAAAAAGAATGAAAGAAGAAAAGGGAAAGAGAAAGATTGCGAATAGGAAAGACCCTGGAACGTAAAGGAAGGAAGAGGAACTGGTCATATCTTTTTTCTCTCTCTCTCTTTCTTGGTATCCACATAAGTGGTACCTTTATAGATATGTCGTGAAGCAACCCCTTTTTCTTTTCTTTTTGTTTTACTATTATAACGCGTCCCTTTTCTCTCGACGAAGTCTATGTTTTGTTGTTGTTCTTCTTCTTTCAAAAATATTCCATCGTCATACTTCCGTTTCGACTCACGATCAAGGCCTTTTAATAGAATACATTTTTAAAAAGGCATCGTATACTCTCTCTTTTTCTCTCTCTCTCTCTCTCTCTCTCTTATTATAGTCCGATCGATTGTAAACCAGGAACAAAATTAATTTAACTGTAAAGTAACGTTAATTAGCGAGTCGTAATAACGCGGTTATAAGATTACTACCCGTATAATCAATGTTTTTGATAATATTACTGCACTTAATTTCAGTTAAAATTATAGATAAACTTTACAGGTTAACTTGATTTTACACAACGTTTATAATATCGTAAAATCTGTGTAAAGTTATATCTTCATTGTGTTTTTTTGTTTTTTTTCATTTTAATTAAAAACATCAATATGCATTAGATAAACCAAATAAAATTAATCAAAGAAATTGTAACGAATAAGACGATTATCGTGTAAACTTAAACTCGAATGATATAATACGATCGAGAGTAAGAAGAAAATGCGTCATTTCAAAGTTAGGTGAAGTCGACGACGAGTAAACACCTACGCCGAGTGTATCGGCTTCTTGAAGGATGAAAAGGGGGTAGCTTGTTTAACGAAAGACCGAGTTCGAATGGATACAATCGAACGAGATGGTCGATAGAGAGAATAAAAGAGAAAAACTAAAGAGAAAGAGAAAGAGAAAGAGAGAGAGAGAGAGAGAGAGTGAAAACACGAACGAGAACGTAAGAGCAACAACGCAGATGCCAAGGGGGTATAGATGAAGAAGGAAATGAGAAAGCAACCCTGCGGAGGGCTGCACAAAAGGGTAAGGTGGGGGGAAAGTTTGTCCGTCACTCAACGTGGATATTTACGCGCGGGGCACTACCGTCAATGGGGGTTGAGCAACATAAAGGAATCTCTTCCACCCCCTCTCTTCCCCCTCTCTTACTACCCTCTCTTCACCACAATCTCTTGCGGTTACCATCTCGGTCGACTCTTCGTTCATCGACACGTTTTCGAACGATTGTTTCGTACCGTGGCAATGAGCAGTAGCAGCAGTAGCAGTCACAAATGACCATTTATCTACCCATCTCGATCTCGTATTATTCGCGATAGAAACACAATCCCGATGGATTATTATTATTGTCTTTTTTTCCCTTGCTTAGAAATAGGAAAAGAATCGTGAAAAGGAGATCGTCGTGATGACGTGACAAATTGTCTAGATACTCGTGAATAGGTCATTCATACATAATATGTGTACGTATATGTGTGTGGGTGGGTTGGGTGGTAGCTAATAAATTAAAAAATACTTTCATGTTATATTATGTCAACTGTTATATATCGCATATTTTAATTAAATCGCGTAACGAAAATTGTTACTGGGTAGAACAAAACAAAAAAATTAATTTTTCAACTCCTTGGATTTTTTGAATTACACGGCATGGTGTTTTAATTACTTATAAATCCTCCCTTTGATTTTTATTTTACTTTTTTTTTTTTCAAACTAAAAACTTTAACACATTTTTATATTCCTTCGTAAGGTTATTTTTATTTCATCGTGTTAACATTGACCGGTACAATTTTATCTTCTCTTTATGAATCATTTTCTAAATTAAATTCAATTTTTTACATATTATAATATAACAATCGTGACACGTTATTCAAAGTCGATAGAACAGTAGGACTGACTGAGAAAATCTGTTTTTAAAATCTAAAAAGAGATAAGAACGGATAACTAAGAGTACTCATTGTTCACGTTTATTTTATTTTAGTTTTCATAGCATCCGAAAGGAAACCTAGTTTAATCCTTTAAATCAATAGAGAAATTCTATCTCAAAATTAGATAACTTTCGTTTGAAAGGCTCACAAAATAAAAAGAAACATTTTATTTTCTTCTTCGGATTTACATAGACAGATATTGAAATGAGAAATCGAAGAATAGTTATTTATTGTATATATTTTAAAATCTAATTTCAATTTCTTACTCCCCCTTCTTAATTACTCACAACTTGTATAAATCACATTTTTACCTAATTTTATATTTCAACAAATCGGTATAATTTATTTCACAGGATTTGGCTGGTTATTTAACAAATTAACGGATTATAAAAAGTAACAGTAAGGTGTAGTATATCTATATATATATATATTATTCAAAAGCTTTTCAAAGTTGTGATTCGTTTAAAATACGAAGGGTAAAGAATGTCGGGGTATGTTTACAGTCCAGTGTACTGATTCGTACGGATAGTCAGCGACGGTGATAACGCGTTCAAGAGTGATCCGTTATCCGTTAGCGTCATTTCGTATTAAAGGAAACGAAAAGTCAACGAGACGAGAATTATTCCAATCGATGGTACCCCTATCGATCCGACGAAGAACATTGTAAAGATAAAGTGAACTGGGTCACGATATAAATTAAGTGCTATCTCGGTAAGCCGACAAGTAAAATAAAAGAAAAAGAACAAAAAGAAGTGGGGAAAGAGAAAGAGACCAAAAAAAAAACAAGAGAGAAAGAGAGAAAGATAGAAGGAAGCAGATGAACAAGGGGAGGGGGAGGGAAAAAAAGGGGTAAGATAGAAAAAAAAAAATAAAAAGGAACCTCCTGAGTTTTCAGACCTATACTAATTACGATATCGCCCTTAAAAGGTAAATTGATCCCTCGTTTTAGGCATGATGCGGATGTGGATGAAAGAGTCCTGTTCTAAGGATCTTTATTTCCTTTTTTTTTTATCGGTGTATCTTTAAATGATCGAAGTTAGTTTCGAATGCGTTTGAAAGTGCAACATCCAATTTCGTCAATCTACCCTTTTCCTTTTCCACGCCACGTTTTTTTTTTTATTAATTATTTCTTTAAATAACGTGACAACGAGCGTGTCAAAGTAGAAAATTTGTAGAAGTATTCGTTCGGAAGTGTCTTTACGAATAAAAAGCTTATTTATAGATGAAAAATATCGCGCAAGTTTGACTTCCAAATCTAACGTTCTGGAGAAAAACGATGTTCTCGTTTACGGAATCATAAAATATAACAACGTTCAATGTACTCACTTGACACAGTTTTTAGTATCTACGAAATATTATGCGAAATTATCATGAAAATATCACTTGAATTTCTTACGTTTACCAACGACACAACGTATTTAGTATTTTAACGAAATACAATGACAATCGTACGTACCTATAAATGCTAAAACTGTTCATAAACTGGTTAATAAGATGTACCGATTGCAAAATCGAAAGATATCCTATTATAGGTACTCGTTAAAAATGTTTAATTATAGAGGACAAGCTTGAGTTGAGTTACTTCGTTGAAAATTATCTTCAATTCTCGAACTAACCCGTTCTATTTTTCATTTCTTTCGGACGTTGCTCGCGGTACACTGACTAAAAAATTAAGAGTGCGCTCGATTCGGACTGTTGGATAAAATGTCGGATGGATAAAATAAGTAACTTCGAATAACATCCTGAATGTACGACGCAGGTGGTTCGTGTGATGCCAGTCATTTAATATTTCTCTTACCTGCATCTGTAGGTTGATGTAAATATTATATTATAATGTATTTTATTTCTTTTCCTTCTCAACAATTTTTCAATTTAACGATAATAAGAAGTTGAAATATACGAAATGTACGATATCCGGTATAGCAATGATGATACATAAGTACCAAAAAGATAACGTTAACATAGTAAAATGACATTTGTGAGCCAAGTTTATACCGCTGTCCAATAAAATGACACAATTACCATTACCAAACATTCCAATGCTCGTTTGCATGCGATATTCCCCAAAAAAAAAAAAAAGAACCATCCTATTAACGGCAAATGCATTTTTACTTTTCGTATTGAGTACAAATACGCACCCTTTCTTTTCAAAAAATTCACAAATTTGTAATATTCACATGATCAAAATAAATGTTTACGTATAAACTACTGTTCAATGATAATCATTGATAACAACACAAATTAGGGATGTTATCATTTTTAATTAATACGAAAAGAAATTAATAGAACTTATCAATTAATAATTTACAATCAAAAAAAAAAAGAAACAGTAAATTTTAATAATTCCATAAAATATTTTACAAAAACGATATAAAAAAAAATCAATTTTCGATCGATGCCGACATATTGCGTCGAAGGGGTTGGTAAGCAAATGTTCGTCAGGGTTAGCGGACTATTTTTATGTCGTTGTGACGCGTTGCAAAGGTTTATCGTGCGAATTATCCTAACACGAATCTCAGATAACGGCTTAGTCGCGTGTAGACGCGTTGCGTATTCTTTCTTTTACCCTATATATATATATATATATATACGAATGTAAATGTGTTCGTGTTTGAGTACAACGTGCGTGTGCAATTAGTTTGACGGTGCGTGCAGTCGAGCGAGTGCACGAATGTTGCGTTTATCGAACTCGCCCTTTTTCGACGACGATGACGATGACGACGATGACGACGACGAACTAAATCCATTTTTCGAATCTGTGAAAACAATGTCATTTTCGATGATTTTTTTTTCAATTTGGAAATATAAAATACGTTTGTTTCTGAAAATCGTTGGATTTGGTAACGACCCGTGTTAAGCTTGATGTCGGTAGCAGCAGACAGTTAACGCAATGTTGCGTTATATCCTATTCTCTCTCTCTCTCTCTCTCTCTTTCTCTCTCTTACTCTCTCTTACTCTCATTCTCTCTGTTTTTATTACGCTCGTTTTAAATAAACTTCATTAGCACATTATGAAAGTTACAAGTAAAAGCTTTTCCCCAATCGCGTGAAAAAGGGTGTAGCGTAGTGGAGTAGGAAAGAGGAGCTGGGGGAGGGGGAGGGGCGGATAGGAGACAAGTTCGATGAGATACTTTTACCTTGTATGATGTATCCGAACGAATTTTAGCATAATAAAAAGAAAGGTTTCGTTGATAATCGCGTCAATAAAACTACAACGCGTATGTATTTTCGTCTCATTCGTTAAACTTCATCGAGAAAGATTAATAACGAGAGGATTTTATCTATCTGTAGGATATTATAACATGTCGTTCACATTTCGAGGAATTATTATATTGTAAATGAAAAAAAAAGAAAGGAAGGAAGAGAGAAAATTTGTGAACCACTGAAGAAACTAGTCGCCGTTGGGTAGAGGATGGCGAGAGAGTCGAAAACCTTCTGTGAACCCTACTTACCCCCCACCACCGTCCGGTGAGACTGCTTTCTTTCGTTCCACGATGGGCCCGTTCGTGGCTCGATGGCCGGGGCCAAGCTGCAGGCTCGGGGCCTAAAATGCATGCTAGGTTCTCGGTTTCTCTCCTTCTTTATCTTTTTTTTTTCTTTCTCTTTCTCTTGACACACGAATACTTGGTTGGACGATGGGAGAGGGTGAGAGGGGGGAGGGGGAAACGCGCGTTGCTAGGCGTCTTCCTCTCGTTGCTAGGGCCCCGCGACTCGGTGCCCCTCCCGGCTCCGCCCCGTACCAAGCCACCGCTACAACTCCGCGGAATAGTCCCAAAATGCATCGGTGCCACACAGGCCCTCCCGTCCCTCTAACTGCTTGCTCACCCGTTGCTGCGCAATGTACGCCTAAAAGAAAAAGATAGAAAGAAATGAAAAGAGAGAGAGAGAGAGAGAGAGAGAGAGAGAGAGAGAAGGCTTATGAGAATGGCTTCGAGTTTCTACTATGACTCCTTTTACCATCGCTAAAACCAAATCACCAACGTACGTCGACTTTTCTTCTTTATCCCCTTTTTATTTACTTCTTTATTTGTATCCTTTTTTTTTTGTTTTATTCTTGTTAATACCAATTTTTAAAAATGACATCGAAACTTTTGTTTGCCTAGGATTTCTAATTTATTCATAATTTATTTCATTAAGTATAATACTTCGTACGCAAGTTTAATGTTAGTTTTATTAAAACTAGTAAAAGATATAATTTAATTATTTATTGCTATTACAACAAGAGCGGATGTGTGGGCCACAGCCTATTTTAGGTTGGAATGACTTAATGCAATTTATTCCTTTCTCTCTCTCTCTCTCTCTTTCTCTCTCTCTCTCTCTCGTGTTTATCTTCTCTACTCTTCCAATCTTCGTTCCTGCCGCTTTTCTTGCCTACTTCTTCTTCTTCTTCTTCTTTCCCCTAGTTACTCGTCGACTTCTTTCTACTCGTCGTTGGATATAATTTACTCTCTTACTCTTTCTCTTTCTCGTACGGAATACAAATATACATTTATATACGTAGTAGTAATAGTAGTAGTAGTAGTAGTAGTAGTATTTAGAAGTATCTTGCCATGTTCTCCCTCTCTCTTCTACTAAAGTAGCAATCTCCAATTTTTGGTCCCCCCCATACCCTTCCTCTCCCACTCTCATCAGTATGGCGGAGCAGCCATCTTCTTGTCGCTGCCCTCGTCACGTATCGTCGAAAGTACACGGTAGTTTCTTCCTTTTTTTTTTGTTTTGTTTTGTTAGTTCTTTTTTTTTAGTTTTGTTCAAACGATCGTTGTACCCAAGCCTCGTACTTATGAGGGAGAAAGAGAGAGAACCTTCTGAAATATACTTTTTTTTTTCTTTATAGAAAGGCCCTCTCTTGCTTCTCGAAGAGAAAAAAAAAGAAACAAGAAAGAGAGAGAGAGAGAGAGAGAAATAGAAGGCTGATGATTTTCATCAAACGAACGAGAGCCTATGTTCGAGAAAATACGAAATCGATAACGATTGATCGCATAATATTCGCACCTGGAGTTCTTTGTTCGTATACCGTGGTTGCGGTGGTGCGATGGTAGCTTTGGTGGTAGTGGTACACGTAGGGTGGTCAAAGGAAGGTCGTAAGAAACAAGGAAATCATAAGAAATCGTTGCTCGATTCTACAAATCGATATATCGCGAAATCACGACTAATACACGTGTGTAATACGACGCCCGTCTCGTGTTGTTTCGTGTCGCGTCACGTTTATCGTGGCTCGGACGCGAGCGTGAATGGCATTAGCAAATAATGGAATACGAAAGAAGCCATACGAGACGTCGACAACGAGGTATTTCATTATTAATGCGCGTACCCATACTATATCGTATCGGTTAGTCGTTGTTAAACGGTAAGTTGAGAAGAACCGCGATGGCTAATCGTTCGAATTTAAAATATATATACAAATACACATACACCAACCAATAAATGCGATTACGCATTTAGCATAATTTTCCTTAAATTGATTGTCCTCTTAATCGAATACACGAAATCGTGTTAGAAAACATAAAACGATAACATAAACATTGTTAAATATCATCTTTTCCTAAAACATGATAAATAAATTTCTACAACAATAACAACAATGACGACGACGACGAGGAAAACGACTAGCTGCGGCCCTGTGTCTTTGCTAGAATCCCCTCTCTACCAAGTTTTGAGGCTGCACCTAAAAGCACTATCCCTTCGTTCTGGCGGCCGTTGTGCAGCGAGTATGGCCCTCCCCACCATCATTGCATTCCTCCTATTTGGGTCCCCACCATCGGGTCCGAAAAGTGCAACGGCCTAAATTCACGTAGGGGAAGTTACCAAGGGCCTTGGGCTTCTCCCACCAAGTTCTCCGGTGCAACAACCTAATTTCTAGACCCTCCTTCCCTCTACCTCTCCACCGTTTACTAACCCCCTCGTCCCTCACTTCACCACCTCTACCATCCTCGTCTCGTCATCCTCCTCCTCCTCTCCTCGTCGTATTCCTCTTCGTACTCTTCACCTTCTCTCTCTCTCGCTCTCTCTCTCTCTGTTCTGCAACCGCCCGCACGGAATCATCGTGCCTCTTCTACTTAATGCAATCGCTAGTCGGTTTTCGGTGGCGACCCTTTTCCTCTTTCTCTCTCTTCTGGCCATTTCCCTTCCCCTCCTCCTCCTCCTCCTGGTGAGTGCGCGCACGCTCGCCTCAGCCTTATTCTCTGCACTCTCTCTCTACTACTCTCTACTCTCTACTCTCTACTCTTCTATCTCTGTTTCTCCCTCCTGTCAATCGTTCCTTCTACCTCTTCTCTTTCCTCCTTCCCTCTCGAACCTCCCTACTTCCAAAAGCCCCCTTTTTCTTATTCCCTCTCGTCGTCGCGCAATCGTGTCCGCTTACTAGCGACTCGTGGATGCAATACGATGCCATCGTACTACACAACATCGCGGCAAAGTCCCGCTCCTTCTCCTTGCTTATTTTCTTATTCCTTTTTGTTTTTTATTCTTATTCTTGAACTGTTCTTCTTTCTCTTTAGTTTTTCGTCAATCTCGTTCATCCTAATGAAAAAAAAAAAGGAATCAAAGATGTTCTGCAACCATTTATATAATTTACTATGATAGATTTGATTTCAAACGTTCACAAGTATTCCTAGAATTGATTTATAGTAAATTTAATATCATTTAGTTACTTTGGTTACAAGAGAGGAAGAGGAGGAGGAAAGATTTAACACTAGATATATCAGACCAGTCATTTTGACTGGTCGGGTCATTTTAATTCACAATTTCTACTTCATGTAACATTTGAGTTTTCTGTAAATAATTAAGCGTTTTGTTATTTTATAAGAGTAAATAAAGACTGGAAGCCTCGAAAAGCATTTTTTTTTGTATACATCAGTCATTTTGACTAGTGTGGTAGAAATAGGTATACTGAAAATGGTGGTATATCTAGTGTTAATAACGTTGGGTTGGCAAGAAAGTAATTTCGGTCTTCTAGTGTGAAATAAAACTTAATTGATTATTTTAACGTTTGTTTAAAATTACACAAGAATTTGTTCCTATAGCAACCTAAAAGTATCAACTACCAAACCTCAAAAGAAAAAAAAATGCTAACATTAACACTAGATTGCCCAAAGAAGTCATTTTGTCTGCTTTTTAGTTTCAATTAGAAAAAAAATTATGTATATGATGATACAATTTTTTCTAATTGTGTTGACTTTTTGTACAACATATAAATGTGTTTATTAATAATTTTAATTATCTCCTCCACTCCTTCATTTCCGGCATATATAGGTATATACAAAGTTTCGGTCTTTCTAGTGTTAACAAAAGAATAACGAAACAAACATAACGCCTATCTATTGGTGCAAGCCGAAATTACTTTCTTGCCAAGTCAATATATCGTTAACACTAGATATACCACCATTTTCAGTATACTTACTTCTACCACACTAGTCAAAATGACTGGTGTATAAAAAAAATGCTTTTTGAGGCTTCTAATCTTTATTTACTCTTAAATAATAACAAAAAATGTTTAACAATAATAATTTTAATAGATAAATGTATTTATAGATATTTTTAAATAACAAAACGCTTAATTATTTACAGAAAACTCAAATGTTACATGAAGTAGAAATTTTGAATTAAAATGACCCGACTAGTCAAAATGACTGGTCTGGTATATCTAGTGTTAAAATAAAGAAAAAAAAAATGGAACTTTTTAGGAATTAGGTAATTTTCACTGTAAAAAAAAGAATATAGAAAATCTATTAGTCCCCGACGCATGTATTATAATATTTTAGTAAAAAAAAAGAAAGGTTCTAAAAAAAAAAAAAAAACTAATAATAGGAGATCTGGGAGAGAAGCGTGGGACTGTTTCTCTAAGACGGTATACACGTATTCAGAGGTATCGAAGTTTTTCGTCGAAATTAACCTAACGACTAGAACGAAAAGAAATTGAGAGAAAGAGTGAAAGAGAAAGAGAGTTGGTTGCTGCTGCTGCTGCTGCTCCACCTCGAGGGGTTTATTCGTAGGGGCCTGATTAGGCTGTTGAAAAATCGCGCTGGCGTGCAGACCTTTCTAGACATTGTTGCAATCGTAGAAATTGGGATGAAGAAGGATCGTTATCTTCATCTTCTCCTTTCTCCCCTTATTCTCTTTTACATCGATGTTCCAGGCTCACACGGGAGCTTCGCGAGAGAACGTTCTTGTGAAGAGAGTTAGGTAGGTAGGTTGGTAGGTAGGTAGATAGGTAGGTAGGTAGGTAGGTAGGTAGATATACGTAACTCCGATCGAAATTTTTCTTCACCACTTTCCTCTACTTGTCAGCTTCAAGCATGACTTTCGTCCGACTGTTATTTGAAAGAGAAAGACTCTACATGTATACATATGCGTGTGTATATATGTGTATGGATAGGTATGGTAGAGAGATATAAAAAAAAAAGAAGAGAGAAAGAATCTTCTCTCAAAGCACTACTCTACTCGCACATACAAGAGAGAGGAAGAAGAAGCAACCTCTTTGGTTGGTTTCTTGCACGCTTTCGAATTTCACGCGGAAATCGGCCCATTTCGGCGCGCCTCTTTCGTTTTCGAAGGCATTTCACCGTTCAAAATCCTCCTCCTCCTCCTCCTCCTTCTTTACCTCTCTCCTTTCTATCACTATCTTACTTTCTGCCATTTTGATGCTCCTTCCTACTTCTACTCTCTCTCCCTGTTTTGTTTTTTATTTTTTGTTTCTCTCACCGAAGTAATACCCTACCATCCACCTCTTTCTACACTCGGACAAAACTGTCGTGCCATCCGTTTCTCTATGGGGTAAAGAGGAGGAGGAGCAGGAGGAGAGAGAGAAAGAGAGAGAGAGAGAGTGAACCAAGGCACGAAGAAGAAGTTTTCTTTCTCATCGCGCGTTCTGCGAGAGTAGAGGATCAACGGCCGGACAAAAGTTCTTTGAGCCGAGGACCACCTGCCCGCGGATACGAGCCGCCTTGGTCCAACCCCCTCCCTCGCCACCTCTACTACATGCCACCCCTCTTCTTGTATTGGCATCGGTGTATTGCCCCTTCTCGGTTGACTTGGATTAGCCACTTACAAACCAAACTTGTTCCATGCCGATCACGGGAAAATGTTTCTAAGGAAACGCCCGATCATAAACTATGGCGGTTTTCTAACTTCTATAGACAACTATTTTATAATATTTAACTGTATTATTATTTTTTTAATTTTAAAACAAATTTAATTGTTTGCAGTGTTCTTTTATTCATTTTGTTCGATTCTCTGTATTGAGATGAATCTAATATGAATTATTATTCGCATAATAATTAAATTAGGTTTATATATCTGTAGATAATTAATAAAATTAAAATTAAAATTTGTAAATTTAATTAAAATTAGTTTAAATTTGATTAATTAATTTAAAATCGACATTTAAAATTAATTACAAAAATTATTAAAAATTGTTTAATAAATCATAAAATTAATCTTAAGATTTTTTTGATAATATTTAATAATTGTAATAACAAATAAATTTATATAAAATCTTTTTAATACTTTTATCGTACTTACGTGCTTGAACAATTTACTACTATGGGGGTAGTAAATTTTATATTAACACATCTTGAATGGGAAGCAATTAAAGTCGTTTTTTTAACGGACCTCAAAAAGGAGGAGGTTCTCAGTTCGGATGTTTCTATTTTTTTTCTTTTTCTTTATGTATATTTGAGCATAACTCCATCATATATTGAATTATTTGCAAAATTCTTTTTCTGTTCGAGAGGGGTGTATTCCGAAATGGTCCCATTTAAATTTCATATAGATCTGATGATAAGTTTCGGAGACAGTCAACGGAATTCTTAAAAAACAGTTTTTTATCAAAAAAAAAAAAAAACCGACTTCAAAAAACTCTACTGGCACTAAAAAGTGTAAAATAAAACTAAATCTAATAAATCAAATCTTAAAACTCTAACCTATATAACCTAAATAACCTAATCTACCTAACCTATAACAAAATTTAACAGTTTTTGGAATCTGTGCCAAGCCCTACACGATAAATTGCAATATTACTAATACAAACTACTAAACACAAATTAGGAATATTGTAATCTATCGTGTAGGGCTTGGCACAGATTCCCAAAACTGTTAAATTTTGTTATAGGTTAGGTAGATTAGGTTATTTAGGTTATATAGGTTAGATTTTCCAGATTTCATTTATTAGTTTTAGTTTTATTTTAAACTTTTTAGTGTCAGTAGAGTTTTTTGAAATCGGTTTTTTTTTTGGTAAAAAACTTTTTTTTATTTATAAAATATTATTTCTATATTTTTATTATAATTTTTATTTTATAATAAAATATTATAAATTTTTTATAAATTATATATTTCTATATTATATTTATAATATATTTATATATTAATAAATATTTGAATATTTATATATAGTTTAATATTAATTAATTATATATAATTTAATATTTAATTTATTAATAATTTAAATATTTTTTATAAATATATTTATATATTATATTTATAAATATATTTATAATATTATATATTAAATTTATATAATATAAATATAATTTATAAAAAATTATTATACATATTATATATAATAATAAATAAATAAAACAAATTTAAAATTCCATATATAAAAAATAAAATAAAATATATATATATATATATTATAATATAAATAATAAATATTATTAAATATATATTTATTAAAAAAAACCTAATGTTTAGAAATTAAATCTATTTTATGCAGAAAAAATTTTACATCCGAACTGTAAAAAAAAAATGGCCTGCTACACAGTAAAACTTTGGCGGCAAAGTGCCTGTACAAAATATGTTAAATAAAATTATTAATTTTTATGAATATAAAAATAATTTTAATTAAATTAAATATAAATTTCTTGTTTTCTATTCTTTTTTTTTTGTAACTTTTATTTCAATTTTAAATAAAAACAAAGCTTAGATTTATTTAAACAAACATTCAAAAGGGATATAAAAGCCAATAGTAATCAAAATTGAGAACATTTCAATACAATAACGTACACATATGAAATTTGTAAAGAAATAATTCGTGATAACCATATAATATAGATTGATGTGTTAGTTTGGTGCGCGTAAGAGCATACACACATGTGTGTACACACATACTACTACATTTGAATGTACAAGTCGCTTGCCACTGCTCGCATGAGACGTTTGCATGCTCTTCTCGGGGTAGGCTCGTTCGTTGCGTGCGCATTGCGTGCACGGAGCAAGTCGAGCATAGGATGCCGAAACTTTATTTCCAGAATGTTTGATTTGAGAAAGAAATATATATACATATATATATACATATATATAGCCGTGACTCGTTCGCCCGAAAGGTTTTTGCCTCCCGTAAACTACGCCTAATTTAAGAGGTTCTTGAACTTGCTTGCAGTAGTGTGTACGAGTAAAAAAGAAAGATAAAATGAGAAAGAAAGAAAGAAAGATAGAAAGAGAGAGAAGGAGAAAACGCACAAAACTCTTTCAGCTTCGACGAAATTTCATCCGAAAATTCTCTCTTTTGCCGTGAGAAACCATGCGTTTATGTTTATTTGGATTGTAACTATTTTTTCAATGTTTTCTTTTACTTTTTCTTTTCTTTTCTTTTCTTTTTTTTTTTTTTTTTTTATATTTCGATCGTGAATTTATTCTCGGTGGTAGAATGAGACGACCGGTTTAACAGAGAGAAGGTAAATTAGACCCGTAAGAGATTTCGTAGAAGAAAAAATAAAAAGAATAAGAGGAAGAGAGAAGAAGAAGAAGAAGAAGAAGAAGAAGAAGAAGAACAGAAAAACACAAAAAGAAAGAAAAATGGTAGAACAACGAACGACGTGGTTGCTTTGACGAGAGAAACCGCGAAACAAAATGAACTACACGGAAGCGTGAATACGATTCCTTCCTTCCTTCTGTACTTCTTCTTACCTACCTGGTGAATTCTCTCTCTCTCTCTTTCTTTCGAGCTGAGAATTTTGGCTTGGGCCCGGGCTTTGGCCCGGTCACGGCTTCGTGAATTCGCCTCTTGACTTCTTTTTCCTGACGAACGAACGATTGTTTCGTTGCATCCTGCCGCCTTGCACTCTCCCACAAGAGTTTGGGAACGGAACAACGAGTTAGTCCACCTCCACCCTCCCCCTCCCCCTCCTCCTCCTCCTCCTCCTCTTCATCGTACTTTTCGGTGATTCCTATCTACCGTGTTGAACGGATAAGGTGCGAACAACCAATAAGAGGACTGACTCCCTTTTTTTTTTTGCTTTTATTAAGGATACCTGATGACTTTATTTTCTTAAAGTTTGTAGTTTTTGTTTCTTTTATGTTTTTCTTTTTATTTATTTATCTCATTTTTCCTATCGTCATTTAGATACACGTTAAACTTGTTCTAAAGGCCACGTGTACCACCGGTGGTACACTTACCATTTGACATATTTATTTAATGCACTGAAAATATATGTTTATAACAAATTTAATTCTGTACAAAAAATAATTCCTATTCAAATATTTAATGCATTATACAAAATGCCGTATAAAACAAAGCACATATGTTTGTTTAATTTTTATATTTATAATAATTAATAATTACATGTAATGGTTGGATTTTGTTCAAGTAAAATTATATGGCCTGAATGACAAGGACATGTAAAATAAGTTTAGCACGCGGAACGTGTTAATTCGATTTGCAATTGTGAATTGTTATCAAATCCGAATATTTTAAAGAAACTTCTAAAACGACAATTTGCTTTCTTTTTTTTTTTTTTTGTTTGTTTGTTATTATTATTATCTGCGTTTTATCGCGAATTCGCAATTATAAAATGTGAGATAAGATTTTTGAAATTGTTAAGAACGAATTTATTTCAACGAATGAACGAAAAAGAAAAAGAAAAAAAAAAAACGAACTTTAGATCATAATAATCCGTTCCCTATCGTACTTTTTTTTTTTTTTTTTTTTTGCTGAAGATATGCTCATACGAAACAATGTATTTAGATTTCGTACAATTATTATACCGAAACTAAACTCACATCGTCGCTAAATATCTACGTCGCGATAATGTGACCGCTAATTGTCATCTAGAAAATCGCAGATAATAATACACATTACGGTTGGTTGTGGTTGATGAAGGAACAAGGAAATTTTATCCGTACGATGACCCTCTCTCTTTAAATAGGTTATATCCGGTATCTATATCCTTTCTAACTTCGTCAATTCAATCCTTATGTTTGATGGACAGTTTTGTATCATAATAATTAACATATGACTATTTGAATACAAAAAGTTCAACATTTAGATGAAATCTTTTGACATACTATAACAATATAATGCGTTTTTTTTACGCATACAGGTCTTAGATGCATTAATAAATGTGACTTCAAATTATGAAATATTCAATTTTTATTAAACA
This sequence comes from Polistes dominula, assembly GCF_001465965.1. The sequence goes on from NW_015148977.1 coordinate 2,352,580, forward strand.
TACATGTATAGTAAATTATTTGTAAGATATTAATTAATTATTAATTAAAAATAATTATTTATTATAATGCTGCTTGAAACAATTTGTTGTTCTTTAAGCCATTACTCGCTATATTATGAAAATGTAAAAAAAAAAAACCATTAAATTAACTGTATAACTGTATTACTATAATCATACTAACCGAATAGAACTATTTTTGTAATAATTGTTTTTTTTTTCATTTTATTTAAATATATAAATTATTTTATATCATTAATTATTGATTTAAAATTAAAATGGTGAGAATTTTTAATATTTTAATTAAAAAAATATTAAATAATATTATAAGAAAAACTATTGTATTAGTTATTAAAAAGAAAAACATATTTTAATTAAAAAATATTAAATAATAAAATAAAAAACTATTTTAATAATTATTAAATTTTTTTATTTTTTATCCCAACATCTTTATTTCAACTGTTCGTTACAATATTTTAGTAATTTTTTTTTAATAATACTTTAATTTTTATTATATTATTTTTTATATATATTTTATTATTATAAATAATATAATATTTAGATAATTTATTATTATTTATATAAATAAATAAATAATATATATATTAATATTATATAATATTTATTACAGTAATAAAAAATAATAATTTAAAATAGTATTTATATTTTATTTACAGTAAAATATTTAGTACTTTTCTCTCTACATTCTTTATAACAACAAACGATAATATTTCTTATATTTTTACCTAAACAGAAAAATATCTTCGTTTATCCTAGAATATCTATTTATACTTATAAGAAGTTCATTTTTACCTTTTCTAAAACCATGTATTTATCCTATTATCAAAATAGTTACTTAAAAATTAACTACAAGAAAACCATTGACGTACATATCTCTAATGTATGCATAATACAATAAATTTACTTAATATTTTAATAATAATAATAATAATAATAATAATAATAGCAAAAAAACTACTCATTTTAATTCGCATTATCTATGAATTTTATAAAAGAAAAAAGAAAAAAAACAAAGAAATCCGTAAACCAATAACAATAATGTACTCGAGTAACGACTGCTGTATAATATTGATCGTTAATTACTCTTTTTCATTACACATTATATTCTCATACCTGTAGGAATCTTGGAAAGATCGAAAAAGCAGACAACAACCATTATAATCATCCCAACGATCGAGCTCACACCGGATTAGCCTGGGTTGCGTCGAAAACCCCTGCCGCGGATTCGGCGGCATTCGATGCCGACGATTTTATCCGCATCAACCCTCGATACGAATGCGACTAGAAAGAGAGAAAGAGACAGGGAGAAAGAGAGGGAGAGAAATAGAGGGTAGGAGGAAGAGCGAATGCCTAAAACCGAATTTCGTCGTTCGGGTTATGCATATACCCTAGTCGATATTGCAATTAAATTCGTTGAGCTCGCGGAACACATCGGTCAAGGTAAACACGAGCGTTTTATTATTTGCACGACTACTTTGTTTGCGAAAATTACGTATTCGCGCGACGATCATTGTGCGACTGTTACCATCCTCCTCCTCCTCCTCCTCCTGCAGCCCCCCCCCTTTAGCCCCTCCTTTCCCCTCTCACCTTTCCCTCATTTCTCTCTGTCTCTCTCTCTCTCTCTTGCGCAGATAGGTTGAAAACGTTGTTGGAAATGAGTAGGTGGAAGGATCCGAACCCCGTTGTTCCAATGTTTTTGCAGAGCGAGACCAAACGGCATGAACTAACAAATTCGTTTGTTACCACCCGGTCCAGTCCGGTTCGGCCCGTAGTCTTGCTCCTGGCCTGCCTGGGTTGCCCGGAGGGGTGGTGGGTAGTTGAGAGGAAGGGGGGTAGAAGAGGAGGGCCGCAAAATGGATAGAGCAAGATCGAAATGTTATTAATGCTACGCCGCACGGTCGAGAGGTAAACAAAAATAATTAATATTTATCATCCGCGATTTCCTACGGAACAGCCAATCGGAACGCAATATTCCCCGAAGCGAGACGGATCAAACCAAACGCGTGTGACACATATATTGCGATTTCGTTTTTAGTAGTGGTAAAAACACTACTCTCTTTCTATACTATCGGTTGCCGTGTTGTTGCTGCTGCTGCTGCTGCTGCAATCGTTGCTTGATTTTATGGTGGGATTTTTTTATTATTATTTTTTTTTTTTTTTTTTTCATAAAAATATGCGTTATTCGTAAAACGAAATTTTCTATGAAGTACAATACTAACGTTTCAAACAATCATATTAAATGAAGAAGAATTCATATATCGCACCCCACCTCACTACACCATCGTATATTTCAATGTTTCATTTGTTTGTCACAAAGTGTTTTTTGATATTCTTCTTTTTTTCAAATTTATTTGTCTTTTTTTTACTTTGTTCACATTTAACACTATTTCTATCGCGATTTGTTTAATTAAATGTTATCCTTTTAAATCTAATATAATGAGTTGGAGGTAAATGATATCATTGAATTAATTTAACAAATGTTGCATGAAAGGTCAATCAAATTAATTATAAAGAAATAATTAAACTTAGAGAGAATAATATGAAGTTTGAAAATTTGAAAAGTGTCTTTTGACACCGTTTGATAAAAATAGTGTTAACTCATTAGAAACAGCTAATTTTTTTGGGCCTCTGTTTGGGACGCATTTTTAAATTGTTTTTTTTTTTCAATAACTAATAAAATAGTTTTTTGTTACATTATATTATTTATTTTTATTTATTATTTATTATATATATATATTTTTATTTTTATTATATTTATATTATTAATATAATATTTATATAATTATTTATAATAATAAAATATATATAAAAAATAATATAATAATAATTAAAATATTATTAAATAAAAATACTAAAATATTGTAATAAACAAAAAGAACTAAGGATGTTAGAATAAAGTGTAGATAAATATGTTGGAATTAAAATCATAAAATTTATTATTAATAAATTATTATTATTATTCTTCACTTCATTTCATTTAGAACAAGTATTTCTTCTAAATATACTTAAACAACTAAATGTAATTAAATTGTTTGACGAATAAATTAACGTCTTAACGAATTTTCTGACGAAATCAGGAATTGTTTATTATCTAATTTCTAGAGTGTAATATATGTTCACGAGTTTTAGCGAACTAAAGTAGATACAAGGGGTGGAAGAGTAATAAAAGGTATATCTTGATGAGGTTGGTTCCGCGCGTACCAAGGTCTACGAATTTCATTGTAACACGGACGTTCACAATTAGAGTCTCGCGTGAGTCCTACAGAAAGAGAAAGAGAAAGAGAGAGAGAGGAAGAGAAAAGGAAAGCTCGCATTCTCGCCGTTTGAAGAAACCGGTGAAAGGAAGTCCGAAGGATGGAAAAAGGCGAGGGACAAGTTGGCGATAACTTTCGACTTGGTTGGACACCCCGAAACTTCTTTCTTTTCTTTTTCCTTGTTTTATTTCAGTATTAAAGTAGATCAATCTTTGTTTGAACATTGAGGAGAAATAAAAAAGACGTCTCATATTGGAATCGTTGCGAATATTTTAGCTATCGAGAAGTATTAAACACGTCATACATTTTTACGATCGGTTGGTGTTACTTGCAAATACCTTATCTCGTATATTCTATATTTAAGTTCAATGCCAAGTGGTAACAAACTTTCATTACGCCAAGATTCGTTGCGATTATCGTAGCGATGATCACAAGTCACGTTAAATTCGACTTTGTTCGTTGTATGTTTTTTTTCTTTTTTTTTTTTTTTTTTCTTTTTAAGAAAGAACAAAAGAATCTATATAGACATCTATAATATAAAACAAAACACGATGATCTTCTTCTCTGTGATTCGCGAATACTTACCTCAAGAGAAACGCAACTAATGTTTCGTTGACACTTGGGAAATTTCAAGTATGCGCTGGTATGTTGCTTTATGCTATGACCATCACCACCATCACCACCACCACCAGCACCAACTTGCAGATGAATACGCGCTTTTCTTTGTGTCTATTGAAAAATTCTATGCATCCACTAGCAGCCAAGGAGAAAACATAAAAACGTGTTCTAATGTTTAACGGAGTTTTCACCCTTACCCTACTCACTTGTATCACCCATTCCATATTTTAGAATGTACGAGTGTCCCAACTCGCGTTATCCCGATTTATAATATGAAAACCTTGTGAATCCTTGTTTTCTGGCCCTTCGGTGTTTACGAATTTACTGAAAATGAAAATAAAAGAGTCGTTTGTGAAGTAGATCGTTAAAAGTAAACGTACGTGTGTATGTACATTTCATAAATATATAGATGAAATATATACATACGTATACTTATACGTATGTATATAGTAGATGAGTTCTCAAAGCGTTCAATCGTTGCTTTTCGAGAGGAAAATAGCGTGTTGTTAACGATAAAGTAACGATAAATTGATATTAACATCATAATCGAGCGTCAGGAATTGAGAGAGTATTGTCGTGATCGTGTGACAACGATTACTAAATATACGAATTTCCATAGTCAGCTCGATTTGCATTACAAGCTATCATCCTGGTTTTGTACCTTTTTTTTTATTTATTTATTTATTTTTTATTATTATTTATTTATAAATACGAACTTAGCCGTGGGGCGTTCCATTTTGTAAAAGGAGTTTTCGTTTTTCGAAGTGTAACGATCTATGTATATATAAACGATAACGTAGGTGCATTGTAAATATGCGTTAAGCCAACCAACGTAGTGCGTTTACATCGAATTCATGGTTAGAGATGGGATATGTCCTAATTATAATTATCTTTTACTCTGGTCACTTGTATAATTAATACACGTATACGTATTAATTACAACACACACACATATATGTAAGTTTGTTTGCATAACGGACATGTTATACACACGTAATAGCATATTTAACCAAAGTCTTTTGACGAAAAATGTCTGTAAGGATGCGCATAATAACTTTTTACCTGTTTTTTTTTTTTTTGTTTTTTTCCTTTGCATTGCTCATGGGGAAAACAAAATGTATGAAGAAGAAAAATAAAAAAGAGGGGTGAAGTTCAGAGAATCAGATAATCAGAAAGTAGAGCAATGTTGATCGTTGATTACGTACGCTCAAGAAATTTATCGTGTGAAAATATCTGTTTCTTTTTGCAAAATAAAAATGAAAATTCTTTTGAGAAAATAAAAACAACATGCTCGACTACTTTCAAACATTTTTAAAAATAACTTTACGTAGTTAGATTGAATAGATTTAAATGATTTAAATCGAAGTGTAATAAATAAACGTAGTTAAAAGTAGTACGTCTCGTGACGTTTATATACCAAGGTCTATTTATCCCTCTCTCTCTCTCTCTCTCTCTCTCTCTCTCTCTTTCTTTCTTTCTTTTTCTCATGAATTTGCAATCATCATGACCCGAATTCTTCTTTCATGAACCACGAATATTTGTTTTATAATAAAACATTCAAAATGTTGTTTTTTTTTTTGTTGCAATCAATTTATTGTTTAGCAAATTTGCGAAACGATTTTGACGAATACTTGGAATCGTTTGCAAGAGTTCCTCTATATGTGTTAAATAATAAATTCAAAAAGTATATTGATTAAGAAAGTCACGAACACGAGTTTATCGACGATGGACAATCTCAAATCGTTTTAGAATGAAAACGATAACCCCTTTTCTTACAAAGTTTAATAAACGAGTTGAGTAAAGAAACGAGCACATTTTTTTTTTCATGAATTATAAATTATTATAATATATTATTATAATATATTATTATTAATAATAATTCTATTCATATAGAGTAATGTAATCTATAATAAATAAATAATAAATAATATATATATAATATAATAAATAAATATCTAAATATCTAATAATTTATAATCTAAAAATATCTAATAATCTAAATAATCTAAAAAATAAATATCTAATAAATAATATAATAAATAATTATATATAATATATAATTATTAATAATAATTCTATTATTATAGAATAATCTAATCTATAATAAATAAATATCTAAATATCTAATAATCTAAATAATCTAAAAAATAAATATCTAATAAATAATATAATAAATAATTATATATAATATATTATTATAATAATGCGACAAAACAAAAATTCAAATAAAATATCAACATATCGATTTATCAATAATAATAATAATAATAAGAAGAAAATTAAATAAGAAAAGATTAATATGAAATACAAAATGTTATAGAAAATAATATTTCTTATTTTAATATCCATTTTGCATATGGGACGCAAGGACAGGTGTGTTCGTACGACTGTTGGGTGCAAGGTTTAAACGTATGCACCGTTCCTCCCTCCCGTTGTACGTTCTAAAACGAAAATCGCGAAAGCTATCTGGTTTTTCTGGTGAAAGTAGCTTTATCACTGCGAGAAATCTCAGGATAAATCGTCGCGTGAATACTCGCATCGTCGACACATACAACTTGCGTTTAAAAAAAAAAAATAAAAAATAAAAAATACGTTCCATAGCGAAAAACACACGGTTTACGAGCACCCTTTTACGTGTGGATGAAATTCTCTCGGTTTTTTTGTTTTTTTTTTTGTTTTTTCTTTTTTGAAGGAAGAGTGGAGCGGGACAGAAAATAAATGAGTAGTAAAAATGAAAATTTTACTTCTTATTAGCATCCTTCGACTTGTAATACGTTATTTAGACTCGTTTTCGTACCAAAAAGAAATCTTGTAAAACTTATGTACGAATATAATGTATATATGTGTATATGTATATGTATAAGTCAATATATATGTAAGTATTTTTATAATATATACATACGGAGACGAGTTTATGTACATATATGTTATTTATGCAACGGTGCCGCGAAATCTGCAAACGAGTCTAAAAATCGCGTTATCCTCTATGGGGCCTTGCTTCGCCGATTTCATAACCAACTTGTGTCTTGCGTCATCGTGCAAAACACTTCGATCGACAATTCCGAACGATCACGTTGACCTCGAAGAGTTTTTGCTTTGGTCCGTTTTTCTGATTGACCACACCTTTCTTACTTGCTTTTCTAATCTGTATCATTTCGATTTTTTTTTTTTTTTTTTTTAATGTTATTTTAATGTATCTGTAATTAATTAAAACAGATTAATTTTGTAGTTTTTGAATATTCATCACTTTTGTCAAAACATAGAAATTTCATGTTCTATTTTAATAAAATAAGACAAATATAATAAATTAGCAAATATGATATATGAATAATAATTAATTATTATTATAAAATATATTTCATGAAATATTAAATGATATTGTAAATGAATTCATGTAAGACGAAGATTTACAAATAAATAAAGAAAAAAAAAACAGATAACAATTTTACACTTGATTAAGTTATTCATCTATTAGTATTTGTCAAAACATAGAAATTTCATTTTCTACTTTAACCCTTTGGGTGCTATGGACGCATATATGCGTTTGGTAAAAATACTAACCTTATCGTTCGAAGTATATATGTGTTTGTTAATATTAATGTAAAACAATTTAATATTTATATTAATTAATTAAATTATATTCAGAAAGAAAAACTTCAATTATTAAATATAATTTATTATTAGAATCTGGGTTAATAATAAATTCTTCTGTTTTTACAAAACATTTTATATAAAAGTATTCAGCACTCAAACAGTTAATAAAATAAGAAAAAAATATAATATATATTATCAAAATACGATTGATAATAATTAATTATTATGGAAAGATATATTTCATAAAATATCTTTGTGATTTTATTTATGTCAAATGATAACATTAATTATTAATTATTTTATAAGAAAGAAAAAAAAATTAATTATTGCACAATAAAGATAACAAAATAATTTAGATTATTTTTAAACAATGCATTGTGAAAGATCTTAAATATTATAAATAAGTTTGTATCAAAAACAAAGATTTACAAATAAATTAAAAAAAAAAAAAATCAGATAACATTTTTACACGTGATTAATTAAGTTCATATATTTATTTTTATAAGAAAAAAAGATAAAAGAAGAGAGTATTCATAATAATCATAAGAATCAACTTGCATCTTTAATACAAATATATATATATATATATATATATATATTTTTGTCGTTTCCGCATGCAACGGGCTGCGTCGTCGTTAGCATCGACGTCGGTTATACATACGTGTAGTTTTGGTCGGACATCCGGTACCGCTTTCGCCGGTGAATTTATTTATTATTTCGGAGCTTCGTGGGCCGAGCAAGTACATATGCATACTTGTATGTATATATGTATATATGTATATATGTGTATACGTTCGTATGCCATTGCATGGCTGACGGGCTCCCGGCAAAACTCTTGCCTCGAATCACGAACGGACGGGGACGCACTTCCGCTTCTTCATTATGCGTTAGAACGAACCCGCATATAATTGGAAGGTAACGCACCGAATTAGGGACCAGGCTGCTCCTTTTATCGAGCAAATTGTAGGAACGCGAGAAGCGCTTCCTGCTTTTTCGCGTTAACCGTCCATTTTATTTCACTTTTTGGACTCATTCTTTTTCTTATTCTTATTCTTTTTCATTTATCGATTATTAGTCATGAATTTAACACTATTACGAAATATTTTGAATTGGTAAATTTGAAATTATTGTCAAATTTTATTCGTCGAAAGTTATTATCCATTATCAAAGACCAATGGCCTTTTTTTTAGAACGCATTTTTGAAGTGTTTTTTTTTCTTGTTTTTTTTTTTTATAACTGCAACTTCAGAATGAGTTCATCATTCGTGAAATTGTATTTCGTGTTTCGTGAAGATATTAAAAATATTCCCTATTTTATTTTAAATAATATTATTATATAATTATTTTAATTATATAATTAATTATATTATTATTATATTATTCAATATACAGAGTGGGGTAATATCTCTGTTCAGTTAGAATGTTGTCGTTGTTTATAGCAATATGAAAAATTTTATATACGCAACTTACACGACATGATGAGGGGCATTTTTTGGCTTGAACGTTTTTTACGTGGTTGAAAACATAGAGGAGATTTTAATGCCATTTGCATTTTTTTTAAATGAATATTATATTTTTTGTTAATGAGATGTGATGGCAAATGTTGAGACGAATTTAACGAGCTATTATTCAAGGTCATGCAAGGTCAAATGTGATAGAAAATAAAGTTTCTTACATTACAGAAAATGTTCGAAGTGGTGACCGTTAACGCCAAAGTAAAGTTGTAATCTTCATATTGCTACATCACGTACATGTCTTATCATTTCTAAACTTATGCTATTAATTAAGTTAATTAGTGGCTCAGATGGTAGCGATGCACAATCCCATCACGACTACTAACCATTATTGGATCAAATCCCAGCAGAAAGTTATCACTTTCATTAGTTTGACCATAGGTGAAGTCATGAAACCGAAGCTGTGGACAACATCCTAACGTCACACCTGACGTCAATCTGGGCACTCTCATAGCAGTTTAGTTAGTTACGCTGCATGCATTATTGGTGCAAATAATGAGTAATAAAAGAGAAGTAAGAATAAAGTTATTAAACTGTTCTGAAAGAAAAAGTCATTGTCTCCACTCAGTGGAAAAAATAAATCAGATAAAAAATGAAATATATTTTATTTCAAACAATATCCCTTTACTATTTTGTTATTATGTATCTAATTATTTGCCGTGAATAAAGGGATTGTTAAAAGTGATAATAATTTAACTTATTATCTTCCAGGGAAATTCATCGGCTGCATGTAAACACATGTGGTACCGTTTTTTCAAACCTTGATAAATATTCGTTCCTTAGCCGGGATATATATATATATAATAATATAAAACATAAATATAATTGTCACGATATTGTCAAAGATAAATCGTTAGATAAGTCGTCAAAGAGAGATAATATTTGTTATTTCAATATTATATATAATTCATTAAATATTCAAATATCTCGAAACAACAGACATATGACTAAGACCACTGTTATAATTATGAGCACAAATATTTCTGATCTAATAATAAATAATTAATTTTATTAACTTATTCTGCTTTCTTCGTCTTCGGTAATGTATAAAATATTTCATATAGTGATTAAGTTATAGTTAATTATATTTTATAATGATCGATTTTGTTCGAGTAAGTTTTAAAGAAAGGAACACGTTCTTAGTTTTGATATTATCCTTTTAATAATAAGTTCCTTTTTATTGTTTTTTTTTTTTTTTTTTTTTTATTAGTCGGATTCAGAATGAATGAATGAATGAATGAATGAACTAACACACACAACAGGATTATCTGTAAAATTCAAATGATTTTCTACGAGTAGATATCGTTTGTGGTCAGATTGAATTTCTAGCGGTACGACTAGTTATTTGAAATCCACCTGTCTATCTCTCTGTGTATACGATGAACGATCTGTGATTCGTTCGTATTGTAATTGCACAACGAAACTGGTACACGAATAAAATGTTAAAATAATGTTGACAGATATCTATTTCGATTCTTCTGTTCTTCGTACAAAAAAAAAGATCAAAAAAAAAAAAATAAAATAAAATAAAAATGAACAAAAAAAAGAAGTAGAAAAATTAAGAATAAAAATTTGACGAACTAATTGCTGATATATTTCAAACATTTACTTCGTTTCTTTTTTTCATTTTAATATATATATATATAAATAAAAAATTAGATTTCAAGAAAATTATATAAGGAAGTGTCACTTTAAAATCGTACATCGTTAATCTTATTAAATTTTCACTCGAAAATTATTGGTACACCGTGTTTAAGATTAATCCAATCTAGAAATAAATACATTGGTAAATCTTGATTAAAATATTTCATGAGTATAACTTGAAAGTTAGATTTCTAATAAGTGAATTTAAGCAAATTACGAAAAGTAATGTACAGAAAATTCTCTTAACATAAAATCGTACACTTATACCAACACTATGTATAATTTTCTAATGACGAGAACACATATACTATATATATATATATATATATATATTATTTTCGTATTAAATTCACTTATTAAAAGTATTACTTTTAAATTAAATTTATTAAATATATGATGAAAAGGTATACCAATGAATTTATTTCTAAATTAGCTTCATCAGAGATATCAATAGCTTTTATTTTTAATAAATGTAATAGTGTATGCAATTTTTTAATGTGACATATACTTTTATATTCTATATAATATAATAATATAATATATTATATATAATATATAATATAATTATAATT
>NW_015148977.1:2363827-2378827 GCF_001465965.1 Polistes dominula
TATATATTACCATGGTACCATTACATATACCATGATACATATATATGGTATATATATATATAAAATATAAAACCAAAATGTATACCATGTATATGATATTATATAATTATATACTATATATTTAGTTATATATAAAATATAAATATTTAATTATATAATTAATTAGTTATATTAATATTTTATATATATATTTTTTTATTATAATTAAATATTATAATTATAATATAATTATTTATATATATATAATATAATATAATAATAACTATAGTATTTATATTATACTTTCAAATTAAATTCATGAAATATATATAATAATATAATAAGGTATACCAATGTATTTATTTCTAAATTAGTTTCATCCAACATATCAATAGTTTATTTTTAATAAATGTAACGGTATATGCAATTTTTTTAGTGATATATACAATATGTACGTATTTATATTATCTATCTCGTCACGTGTTGGTTGCAACAGAACGCCAATTGTTTCGTCGAGTTTCGACGAGTTCCTCGTTGAAGGAAGATATCGTCCGTCGGAGATATATCGTCAGCGTAATTGAAACTCTAGGAAACGTTTGCACGGTTGCCTAAGAACGTTTCTATGTACGCTGCATTCTAGGCGGATGACGCATCTATATAATACTTGCTATCCACCAACCAGTTCGTCCTTTCTTTGTTCGACGAAATAATAATACTGCAAATCTGTGCAACTTTTATTATTTCTCTCTCTCTCTCTCTCTCTTCCTTAAAGTGGTTTTTACATATATCAAAAAAGAACGATGTCGTCATCTTGTCCAATGTTTTACAAATTCAATGCAATGATTTCGAAATAATTCGCGGCTTCCGTCCGAATCGCGTATATCTTGCAATTTATAAATAATAATAAATAAATTGCGAATTCCTATAATCGAATTGACAAATTTTGTAAACTCGCTAATGTGGCTTTTAATAATCTAAAAAAAAAAAAAAAAGATTCAACTTTGACGTTAATTATTTCGAAATATGAAATATTCCGATATTTCAAATTATCTACACAAACATTTTGCCCACCTAAGAAGTTTTTGTCTCATATTGTATGCATTTCATATACACGTATACATATAAGTATGTACATATATACATGTATATGTATAGTTTACGTTTAAAAATTCTCTCGACAATAATAACCATGCTTGGCAATCGATTTTCTACAAGAGTTGCTAATAGAATAACTTTTTTCCAAATGTTGGTAGTTCCTTTTACGTAAACAGGTCACCGACGCAGGGAAGAATTTATCGACCAGCAGCAACCAACCGATGAAGCGAGTAACGTTCTACGACCGATTCGAACCGACTCTTCCCCCTGTTAACCTCACGAGCGTGCATATTTCTCAAAGTAATGCTATTTTCCGTATCCGGGAAACGTTTTCTTCCAAGAAAGAGAGAGAGAGAGAGAGAGAGAGAAAATAAAAATAAAAAAAAAAAGATATAACATCTCCAATTTTTCTATCTTATCTATACCGATAATTTGAAAATGAAATTCTTCTACCAAAAAAGTAATATGAGTATCAGTATAGACATATATATATATATAATAAAATATTAATTTAAATCTATTGGGTTGTCTGGAAAGCTCATGCCGATTTTGACGAAAGATCGAAATGCAACACATTTCAGTTTTTTTGGGGGTATATATTTATTAAATTATATATAAATGCCATTCTATTATACAACATTTCTAAACCTTTAAGGATAACCTCAAAATTTCGTTCTTCTAACACTTCTCAGATTTTTCAGCAAAAGAACTTTATACCATCTATCGAAAATCGGCACAAACTTTCCGGACAACCCAATATTATAAACGTTATTACATGATTCAAGCATTGATTCAACAATAACATCGTGTTTACCAAATTTCAAAGATGTTTTTATTTTTTTAAAAGATCCGACAGATTTTTAACGCATCGGATTATCTAACACCGTCGGTGTAGCGTGACTATAGTACGCACGAATTGGGTGGTGGTGGTGGTGGTGGTAGGTGTGTTGAGGGGTCCGAGTACGGTGGGGAAGAGAAGCGATATAGGTCCTCAGGGTCAGGGTGGCCAGCTTTCGTGGATGGGGGGGGGGAGAAAAATGGGGAGAAAGAGAAGAAGTTCAGAGGGTTGGAAAGAGACGGACGAGTCCTTGGAACGGGATGGAGTAGTACAAGGAAGGGCCAAGCGAGCCAGGTTTTCGAGAAGCCTGCTGCAAGAAGAGAGAGAGAGAGAGAGAGAGAAAGAAGGGCAGAGGGGAGGGGGGTGTTCCTACAGAAGGTGAACGTCCAAGGGGGCAACCTGTTCGGGGTTCATGGCCCTCGCACGAATAGCAAACGTGCAGGGAGCCGTCCTGTCCAATCTGCTAGCGAGACTTGTGCAAAAGGGCCGTAGCCTCTTCTTCTTCTTCATCGTCTTTGGCATGAATTTTCGTATGAAATGAAAGATTGTTAGATCGATGATCCAAAAGCTCATGAATTTGAATTAAATGAACACACGTATCTATTTTGTTTTTATAATGATGATAAAAAAAGATAATTCATTTGGATGAATAGATGATTTGATCTAATGAAAGTTAATAATCCGTTAGAAAGTTGAAACTTTACGTTAAATAAAGTGTCAGTCTATGGCGGCTATTTATCTCTCTCTCTCTCTCTCTCCCTCTTTTTTTTCTTTTTGTTCTTTTTTCCTTGACGAATTCACTTCCTGCAAAGGATGACTTAAGTCGACGTCGTTGTACTGGTCGGTCGACGTAAAACGTAAAAGAAGCGAGCAGCAGCAACATCAACAGCAGCAGCAGCGGTAGTGGTAGCTTCAGTAACAGCAGCAGCAGCAGCACGAAACACATTTCTTTTCGACGGGTGGAAGGTACGAAAGAGGGAACCAGTTTTCGAGCGTATATTCGCGTCTCGATTATATACCTTCTGTGTCCTGGTACTGGTACTGGTATTCCTTCTCTATGTCTCGCACTTCTTACCAAAAAGAATTCAACTTTATTATCCAATTACAAATTTTGGAAAAGATTTATTTATGGTGATAATATATAGGAGAAAGTGCAATTAAATGTTGAGATGCCATTCGATTGAATGTGTCGATGATGATGATGATGATGATGATGATGATAACAATGATTGTAAAATGACAATGATAGGTTGTTCAAGTTGTATTGGTATTTTGGGAATGGTTTTATCTTGTTTTTCTTTTTTATTATTGGGACAACACTGAAGCAAGGTTTATAACTCATTCGCGTCAGGTATGAAGGTAAGTAGCTGGGGAAAAGGATCACCGGTCTCGACGAAGAAGCTGCGTTTAGCTACCGATCGGCTTCGGTTCTTCTTAGGGTCAAAGATCTCACCTCACCTACATAGAATGCAAGAGAAAGAGGAGGACCTACCATTTCGTGAGGGAAGACTATACATATACCTTGCGAAAAAAGATGGCCGTTTTCGTGCATCCTTTCTAGAAGAAGTGGATACATATATATATATAGGAGTATACATACAAAGTTTCCACATATACTCGGCACATATCGACATCTCTACGTAGTCGACGTGGCACCCTGGACTCCTCCGTGTGACGTAACCCGCCATGCTGTTAATCGGCGACGTTTTAAGTGAGCCGTTTAAATACTTTCACGCGAGATATTACGTTTTCATTACGTAGATACGCATATATACGATCCGTATATGGAATTATATGATAATACCAAACGTTTTCTTTGATTTGTTACTTAGTTTGTCTTCTTCTTTTTCTTCTTTTTTATGTTTTTAATGTAGAGTAAACTATTTTTCACTTTTCATTTTCATTTTAGAGATTTATAATTTGACTTTTGTCAAGTAAAATTGCATTTTTTTTTGTTTTGTTGCTATCATATAAGTTAAGAAAAATATCTATACAAGTTAATATCGCTTGCAGAGGTCATTAGACAAGAAAACATCGACATCGACAACTGCGACTTTTATAATCTTATCTTCCGTACGGTTTAGTCATACCACAAATAGGTTTAGCACACGAAGCCACAATCCGATTGGATAAATTCATGGATAATCTTGTTATAACTCAAAATTCGTCTATATAAATAAATGAAACTACGAAATTCTGTTTGGAACTTTATATTTACGGAAAAAAAAAAAAAAATGGAAAGAGAAATTAATCGGTCGAGAGAATCTAAAGAAGAATCTTCACGATCGTTATTCCGATAAAGATCATAGCGATGCTATGAAAAAGTTTTGCATGTGATCGAAACGAATTTTGGTTAGCGGTAATATGAGACTTCATGCCAAAGACATTTTAAACTCGTCGACCAGGAGGGAAAAGGAGGAGGAGTTTGAGGGTGGTGGGGGATATTGGTATCCTTTTACCCATCGTGAAACCACAGGAAAGTCGATGGGTATGCAAAGATTCGTTTTGGTAGGAAAAATAATCGGGGTGTTGTTCTTGGACGATTTTAAAAAAAGAAGACGTTGATTGAAAAGATCATTTCCAAATTTATCATGTCATATCTCACGTTATAGGTGAATAAATTAATGAAAAATAATTAACTAATAGAATTACTTATATTTTTTATCGATACAATGTTGAAGTCAATACGTTGTACGATCGTAGATTGTTGCGACTGCACTGTTTTGATATCGAGAAAGTAAAGTATGTGTATGTATGTGTGTATATATATATATATGTATTTACGTATGTAAGACAAGTTTTTGTTACGATAAGGTAGACGAAAATTTTGCTGATCAAGCGAAAAACACAGCCTTCGGGATGGACGTAAATGACGAACGACGAGATATAAAAAATCATTTCTTTAGGTTTGGTGCTCTCTCTCTCTCTCTCTCTTTCTTTCTCTTTCTCTTTCTCTTTCTCTGCGCGTTAGATCACGAACAAGCGAGAAACCGATAAGCCATCAAACTAAAGGAGAGATAAAAGATACGACGTGGTATGCGAGTTCGAAAGTTTGTCGGAATAATAACGATCGTGTAGAAGAAAAACGATCGAAAGGAGAACCCACGTCGTAAACGAGGTGTATCTTCGCGAATAAGTCAAACCAAGAACGTGCTTATCCGGCAATTACATGGACGAATCATGCATTCACGAGTATACGATCACACACACATACACATACACACAGTTATGTATATTATATGTACATGTATATATGAACGTCAAGAAATTTGACCTGCTCGAAAGGAGAGTTACTCGCTAACGCGATCGATATTTCGTAAATCGATTCATTTTTAATTTCTTTATGTTATTTGTATTTTTCTTATTTTATATATTGGTAGTTGTATTAGGATGTTTTTCTTTTTCTTTTGTATATTCATTTAATATAGTTATAATTAATTATTAAATATATTAAATATAATTGAAATATTATTATTTAAATGTAATATAATATTTATTATATAAATTATATTTTTTTAAATGTAACGTAATAATATTTAAATATAATTAATATTATATACTTAATTATAATTTATAAATATTTATATATAATATATTAATTATAATATATTTAAATGTAATGTTATAATATTTAAATATAATTTATTATTAAATATATTATTTAGATCTACATTATTATAGGTGGGTTATAAAAATTGGAAAATAAAAAGCTAACTTATATATATATATAGCTTAAAGGATAAAAAGGAACCAATCGGAAAACACGCAAAATTACTTTAGTTTACTGTTTTTTTTTTCTGTACTTTGCAAAACAACGATTGATTTTACACAAAGTTTTACGTACGATACACAAAGAAAAACGAAAGTGTTTTACAAACGGATATACACGTCTATCCTTCGGTGTGTCTTTCTCAAGCAAAAGCAAAATAGTAACCCAAGGTCATAGTTTCGCAAGACGATGGAACGTAACGAAAATACGAGTTGGTTAAATTCTTTTTCGAATGACGATATATAATATTAATAATAATAATAATAATAATAATAATGTACAAAGAGATGCAGGTCGTGTAAACAAATAGTAACATTCTTTTTGCCTTATTCTTCCTTCTTATTTCAAAAAAAGTATGCAAAAAGAAAAGAAAAGAAATACAAATCGAACAAATCGTCAAAAGAAATCGTCGTGAATTGGCACTATTGTAAAACTGATAAGGATTTATCGATATAAAAATAAAACAAAACATATATACATAATATGAAAACACAAGAATAAAGAAAGAAAGAAAGAAAGAAAGAAAAATATATGAAGTGAGACTAATAAATTATTTCGGACGAATTTTTCAATAATTAGATAGCATTACAAATATGCATGTATGTATGTATGTATGTATGTATGTATGTATATATATATTGATCGTAAGATCGGGCGCGATTCTTCGATTAAAATGTCGAAGGACACGAATCTGCATCCGTGAGTTCTCATTATCATTATCGCTTTAGATCTAGTGATACATTCACGCGAGCGCTGCGCGCGCGCGCGCACAGTCTCGTCAACGAAGAATAAAAGATAAACACCTTGCACTGTGTTGACACAGATGCATCAGAATTATAAGTGACATTAAAAGATACCCGTTTATAGATTACGAGAGCCGATAATTTAACGAGTGGGCAAGAGGAGGAAGGAACGAACGGAAGGAAGTCAAGCGGACGGCTAGCGGACGGCCGACGGCGCAAAAAAATATCGCGCCTTCGTCCTTACTAATAGCTGCGCTGCTATGGCTGACTAATTGAATGACGCGCGCGCGAGCGCCCGACCAGTCTTTCTGTCTTCTTTTTTATTTTATTTTTTTCATTTTATTTCCCTCTCTTTTTCTCAGAGGATTCATTTCAATTTGTCGATGATCTTATTCTAATTCGTTAGAAAAAATACTTTCGTATCTCTTAGAAGAAGGCGTGTGTTAGAAGAATACACGGTCATGTTAGAAGAATGTCGGGTGAATTAAAAGAAAGGAATAAGAAATATTTGAAATAAATAAAGAAAGAAAGAGAGAGGATTCTCGTGGGCGCTGCAAACGACAGAAAAATCGGCTCGGCTAGGCATCGGCGCAGCTAACTGTACATAAGTTTGGCTATGCACGGGCTAAACGTCGAGAGGGGGGTAAAGAAAAAGAGAAGGGTAGAGTAGTGGGTGGGTGGGGACGAGGAAGAAGGGTTGGCGAGCACAAGCGGAGGGAAGGAGGTTAATGTTGAAAAGAGAAAGAAGAAAGAAAAAAAGAGAATAAAGTGAGAGAAAAAGAAAGATAGATAGATAGAGGAGTCAAACGAAACTACTGAGCAGAGAGAGGTGGGATGGCAGGTGGGGAGAGAGGCAGGAGGATGGACGTGTTTGAAGGAAGGAAGGAAGGAAAGAAAGAAGGAAGGGAGGAGAAAGAAAGAAAGATAGAGCAAAGTACGAGGCGCGCGCGCGTCCGTTGTAGAATAAGAGGAAAGAAGGAAGAGGAGGGAAGAGAAATTAGAGAGAGAGAAAGAGAGAGATAGGGTTGCGCCGGTGGTGGTGGCCGATGGTGGGGCCAAAGAATTGGCGAGGACCAGGCAGGCAGGCAAGCAAGCAAGCAAGCAAGCAAGCAGGCAAGCAAGCAAGCAACCAGGCAGAGAAGGCAGGTACAGAACAGGCAAGCACAGGCAGGCAGGCAGGCAGAACACAGGCAAGCAAAGCAGGCCCGAAGCGGTGGCGGTGGCGGTGTACGGAGGGGGTGAAGCCGCCCCTCTCGCGAGTAGTAGACTCGAGAGGGGGGGACTTAGCCCCACTACTCTTTTGCGCGAGGTTCCTATGAATTTTGCGACACTCGATAAAAAGTGGTTCCACGAGGTTAACATTTCGGTAACTATACCCTCGCGCGCTGCTCACGCACGCACTCTCCGGGCACGCATACAAGTTTGCGCGCACGCCCTGCTGCTTCTGCTGCTGCCGCTGCTCCTACCACCACAACCTACCACTATTATTACTACTACTACTACTACTACTACTACTACTAATACTACTTTTGCTATTGCTAGTATAGTACTACTACTACTAGCACTATTACTACTACTAGTACTACTACTACAACAATATTACTCCACGACTAATACTATTATAAAGCTACTGTGCGAAAAAGGGAGAAAGAAGAGCAAAGGACCGTCGTGTAGTACCATACGCGTGTACATACGTGCATCCATCATCCACGTGTGCATGTCGGTTAAAGGAGAGCGATATAAGAACGAAGAAGAGAGAGAGAGAGAGAGAAAGAGTGAAATTTTGCCGTGTGGTATAGGAAGAGGAGACACTCATACACTCATAAACGATCGAAGAGAGAGAAAGAGAGAGAGAGCGAGAGAGGGACAGGAAGAGTGAGAAGAAGAAGAAAAAAAAGGGGGAGAAAGAGAGAGAGAGAAAGAGAGCGAGCCGGGAGGGCGGCGAGAAGTAGAGGGGTGCGGGGTGTCGGTGGTGGTGAGGAGGAGGAGGAGGAGGAGGTGGTGGAGGAGGAGGTTGAGAAAGAGGAGGAAGAGGGAAGAGGAGAACGGGCGGGAGGCAGAGAGCGAGAGAAAAAGAGAGGGAGAAAGAAGATAGGCGCGCACGTACACGCTGGCTCTCACGCGTACATGCACGCGCGCACGCACGCACACCACGAGGTTGCCGAAAAAAGTGCACGGGAGAGGCGCAGCAACGGGCAAACCGAACCGCGCGCGAATCAAGTGCTTTGGCCAGTCGCGTTCCCAATCACTCTACGACTAGGTAGTCCCCCGGTGTGTGTCCCAAAGGCGACAGCAGCTGGTCCCTCCTCGCTCTCTCGTCGGTGGTGTCATCTCGCTAAAAGATAGAACGAACCACCAACTGCTTACACAACTAGCAGCAGCAGGCCGGTCCTAACCCGGCGGCCCTACTACACACTACTCGTTCGCGCGTCGTCCTCGTATTACCGCGTGTACCGCGGAAATTTCAACGGAGAAATTATAATACCTACCAGGAACCAAGGAAAAGAAGACTGAAAAAAAAAAATAAAGAGAGAGAAAAGAAGAAATCAAGAAGAAAATATATTATACAACAAACGGGGATCGAAAGAAATATTTAAAAAAAAAAAGAAAAAAAAATAAGAGAATATTATTTTGATCGTGTGTTTAGTCCTTTTTGATCTCTCTATTAAGTTTTATTTACGTTAGTTTATTATTCTTAATAATAATTAGTCACGCGCGTTCGCGAGAAGTTTTAGAGAAAAAAAATAATAAAAAGAGTGCCGAAGGATAACCCGCCGCGTGTTAGTTAATATCGTCAGCCGCCAATCAGTAAACCAACCAAATCGTCGTCGTCGTCGTGTTGTCGTCGTCACCGTCCTTGCGTTCCGTCACGTTCCGTCATACGGACCCTCCAACAAAGAAACGAGAAAGAAGAAGAAGAAGATATAAAAACAAAAAAAAACAAAAAACAAGAGAATATCGTCGTCCTTCGTACGGAAGGAACACATCCTTTTTCCCGCGTACGTTCCTTCCGTGTACGCGCGGTGTGCGTTACGTTCGCGTGTAGTACACGAGGTCGGTGTTTCTCTCTCTCTCTCTCTCTCTCTCTCTCTTACTCTTACTCTCTCGTGTCTTTCATCGTCCCTTTAAACGATACAACGAGCAATCTTCCGGAGGGTGGAAAAGAAGGAAGGAATTTTCGAGGATAGAAAAAACTGCAAGGAAAGCATAAGAAGAAAACGAAGAAGACGAAGAGAATTAAAAATAACGTGTCGCGTTAACGAGTGATAAAGAAACAAAAAAAAAAAAAGAGAAAAAGAAAGGTAAGAAAATAAAATAAAGAGATAAAATATACAAAGGAAAGATTGAAAAGAGAAAGAGTGGGTGAAAAGAGTGTGTTAATATAACAACGTCATCATCATCATCGTCATCGTGATACACGAGGGAGAACGGGTATTAAACGGGGGTACGACGGAATAATTCTCGTTAAATCTATCGTTGTGAATAAGTTAAACCGTCCAACAACAACAGTTTTGCACGAGGATGGACGTACGTTCGGCCTCGAGAATATCCTCGGGACCGTACAAGAGCGCGATTCGCGGCTACGTGGCATAGAAAAGCGCCCGTCAAAATACGCTCTTTCCTCGCGTTGTAGTCGAAAAGAGCTGGGCCGGGGGAGGAGGAGGAGGAGGAGGAGGAGGGAGGAGGAGGCGGCGGTGGAGGAGGCGGTGGTGGAGGCGGAGGAGGAGGAGGGAGAGGAAGAAAAAGAAGAAGAAAAAGAAGAAGAAGAAGAAGACGAGGACGAGGAAGAGGAGAAAGAAACGCCGTGGTATCGTCGTGCATCGTCGTCGTCGACGTTTTCGAGCGACGGTCGAACGACGATTTCAGCGGTGTCGTCGTCGCCAAGAAGGTGAAAAAGAACAAGAGAATAAGAAGAAGAAGAAGAAGAAGGAAGAGGACGAAGAGGACGAAGAGGAACAAGGACAACACCGGGCTGTGCTAGAAGCAGCACACGCACTTTGCTTCGCGTTTGACGATCAAGGTACGTGTTCGTGGCCGGCCGCGAGAGAGTGCCGCTGGCCTTCTCCCGTTTGCATTCGACTCTTTACGAGAGAGAATACGAGAGCGAGAAATCGTCGTGCGCGCGCGCGAGCACGACAATTTTCTCTCTCTCTCTCTCTCGATCTTTATTTCTATCTCTCACTATCTTTCTTTCTTTTATTACTCTCTAACCATCTATATTTCTTCTTCTTTTCTCTCTCTTTCTATTTGTCTTATTTTCTTTCATCACTCACATGCTCCCGAATGAAAGAGAGAGTCAAATCGTACCGAGTGGTAGAGATGTGTATAGCAAGTAACAGCAGCAGCAGCCGGTTACGAATGCACGAAAGCTTACGCGCCGAAAGCGAGAGCTTACGAATGACGACTACGTGCATCATGTGCTCTCTCTCTCTCTCTCTCTCTCTCTCTCTTTTGATACGTGTGCATGCGCGTACACCACCCTCCTTCCCTCTCTCCCTGGCACTCTCTTCTCAAGGTGCAGCAAGTTCACGTGCAACGCTTATGTTATGTATATATAGTACTCGTGCGTCCGTTAGTTTACCTCTTACGCGTTTAATTCCGTTCCTCTTATATTTCACTTTTTCTTTAGTACTTACCTACTTGATCGTCTCGTTTATGGTTTCTTTATAATATATCTATTTCTCTTTTTATCGTACGTAAATACTGGTCTTTCTTCTTTCGTTTCTATTGTATGCTGTACGTTAGAAGAAGTGGTGTCGAGACCTTTAGTGGCTAGACGAACGTGCTAGACGAGCGCTAGACGAAAGTAAATGCCAGACGTTAGAGGACAGATTGAGAAATGACGTAATCCACGTCTGTGAGAGGCACGAGATCCTTTTGTCGTTTATTCGCGAATCACCGTTGTACTCTCTTTCTCTTTCTCTATCGTTCTTGAAAATTCTTTCTCTGTTACACTCACCAACACGTCGTTCGTTGCTGCTGCTTCCTATCCCCACCACCATCTCTAATTCTGGGCCACAGACGGATTTCTTTTCTTCCTTTAGACTTCGCGTGACGTAAAATCGAGACGGCGATAGTATGAGGAAAACGAGAGAGAGAGAGAGAGAGAGAGAGAGAGAGAGAGAAAAAGAAAGAGATAGAAAATGAGTTTGCAACGGAACAACTTTCTTCAGCGCGCGAGAATTCAAAAAATTATCGCCCTTGTCCCCATTTTTAAGAATAAACATTGCAAAATTTCGACATGTTAAAGCAAGGTGTTATTTACCTGTACTTAATAGTATCGATAGAAAATTAACTTTCGTTACGTACATATATTCAAGATATTTGTTCTGGCGAATATATTCTAATAGAAAACAGAGTACCGGTTTTGTTCGCTGATTATGGTGATGACGAGAGGAGGATGATGGCAAAAGGGAAAGAGAGAAATAAAAAGAAGAAGAAGAAGAAAGAACAACGACACACAAAAAAAAGTAGTACGAAAACTTGTTCGAAGAAGAAGAAGACGTCACGGGTATCGTCCGAACTTTTAATATACTTTAAAAGGAATGAAGAGGAGAGAGTAACAAAACAAAAAGAAAAATATAATATACAAAATTGTTCCTTTTTCTTAATTTGTTTCCGTGAATTTTTATCGTCAAACGAATATTATCATTTAAACGAGATAGAGAAGGATATAAAGAGAGGGAGGGGTAGAGAGGCAAGGAGAGAAGGAATAACAAAACAAAACAAAAATTGCGGAGCGCAATGTCGCTTGGGTCTTTGCAAACAGGCCGATCCGTTTAAAACGAGGGCTCTCTCTTCTCGTGCAAGCTCTCTCTCTCTCTCTCTCTCTCTCTCTCTTTTTCTATCTTTCATTCTCTTTCTCTCGTGCAGGTCCCCTATTTTTACGTGCGACGCACGTTTGATACAAGCTGCCGTTGCAAGTTGAAAAACACCGTCCGACTATGTATAAATAGATCTCGCGGTATTGAGATGATACTTTTCGACGAGTAAAACGAAGTTAAAAAAAGAGAGATAGTGATAGAGAGGAGGAGAAGAGTAGGTGAGTGGGGGGAGGTAGAAGGAAGAAGAAATAAAGTTAAAAAGTAAAATGTTCCTTTCGATGACGATGCATTGTATATATATATAAAGTCCGTTACGATAGATGCGAGTATACTCGCATGTGTTCGAGCTCATTCGACGTTCTCGTACAAGAAAGAATGATAGAAAGAGAGAAAGATAGATATAGGTAAAAGGAAAGAGAGAGAGAGAGAGAGAGAGAGAGTAAAGAGACAAACTCTCCTCATATGCCGCGGGAGACGCGACGTATTCAAAGTTACCGTATGCAAAGCGAATCCTTGAACGTGAGCAGAAGTCTTCGGAGCGGAACTTATGCCGGGAGCCTTGAGAATTGACATTTACGCGTCGAAGTCATCGGCACAAAGAAACTTCTTCTCTCCTCGTTTTCGTTCATCGTCGTCTGCCTTGTTGTCCGATCGTACTACGCGCGCGCGCGCACTAGCAAGCATGCAAGCAAAGCATGCAAGCAAGCAAGCAAGCAAGCAAAGCACTCAGCCAACAACAACCACCACAAATCGGATCTATCGTTTGCGAGTATTCCACGAATGTATACTGAGTCAATATCTTTCTCTCTCTCTCTCTCTCTCTTTCTCTCTCTCTCTGTGTTTCATTTTTTATCTTTTATTCTTATTGCAATTCCTAATTCTACCAACAATCCCACGAATAACTTGTTAGGAAATATCACTGTGAAGAGAATCTTTGTTAAAAGGCGACATTTGTTTTCAAGGATATATAAAATTGAACCTTTTTTTTTAACACATTCAATAATATTCATCATGTTGAAGTATCGTGAAATTAAAAACTATCAGTTAAATCAATTATTAAGTACTTATAGAGTAAAATGTTAAATATAATCTAAACACAAATGTATATGTATGTTGAAGAAGGATTATCAAAGGTTAGGTTAAGTAACATTGTATAAGGGACTACTACTTCGCATCGATCGTAAGTAAGCCGCGAAAATGCAAACATGCTTTACGTAGAGATCGTAAATGGGTAGGATAAGAAGGGTGAGGAGACTCTTGCTGCTGCTGCTGCTGCTTCATGCACAGAGATCTCTCTTATGTTAGAAAAGAAAAAGGGAAGAACCAGACCCGCTAGTAGGTCCGCTACTGCTTTTGCTTTTGCTTTTGCTTTTGCTGTTGATCGTCGATGTTCTCCTCTCCTTGTATTATGCTAGCCTTACGGCTTTTTTTTTCTTTTTTTTTCTTTTTTTTTATCGTTTACAATGACGCATAGAAACGCCCAGGTGCTTCTCTACTACGTGCAAGCTTCTCTCTCTTTCTCTTTTTATTTTTCATTCTTTTTTTTTTTCTTCCCTTGCACACATATATAAAGTTCGTCTTGTCTCTCGAATCATACGATGGTAAAATTGTCGAACCTAACCGTCCCTTTTTAAGTACTCACTATGAAGGATAATAAGCGTGTATAAACCAAACGCCGATGACCTAAGTTTCTCACTCGAATGAACAATACTTTTTTTTTAGCATGTAACAAGGAAAAGAAACTTATTTGATGAATAAGCATAACGATACGTCACGAATATTGCGAAAATGATTGATAGAACTGATTTTAGCGACACTTTTTATTACACCCGATCAGCTCAATTTCTTTTCCGCGTTTTTTCTTCTTTCTTTTCTATTTAATTTCTTTCTTCGCGTGCATTCCTTTTACACGTTGCACACACAGCGGTGCAAACACAACGTAGCAAAGTCCTTCGTTCCTTCTTCTTGCGCAATTCGACCTTAATAGCTTCTTCGTCGAGTGGGTTCCGGCCGCGCATTAGCATACGTGTTTTCTGGGCTTTTAACTTTTGCTTTATATAAAACGTCAGTATAACGGGTATATAACGGATGTGTAGCTGCTGCAAAAATATAACAAAAAAGAAAAGTAAAAATAAAGGGAAAGAAAAATATATAATGAAATAGGAAATATATATGTATATACATACAAAATCAACAGATTAATTGATAACAAAATTTGTAATAGATACAAAATGCTTTCTTTTCTATATCTTTATCTTTATCTTCTTCTTCTTCTTATTACGTAAAAATAAAAATAAAAGGAAAGAACAAAATATACGATAAAATACAAAATATTATATATTAAATATTATATACATAATTAAAAATAATAAAAATATTAAATATTATTTATATAATATTAATAATAATTTAATATATATAATATAATAATATAATAAAGTGTAATATAAAATATAATTTAATAAAATATATATATATATATATATAAAGTAATGGATTGAATGAATAACAAAATTAGTAATAGACAAAAAAATACTTTCTCTTCTTCATTTTCATTTTCATCATCTTCTTTTTCTTATTTTTCTTATGTAAAATTAAACAAACGATTTATACAACACACTGCACGATCTTTCGTAGCATCAGACAGACAAATCGAGTTAAGGGATATACATCTGATAACGGTTTGTTCTCCTTGAAGGATGGAGGGCAGTGATTCTCGCACCCGTTATTTTTACCTTTCTCTTCTTATTC
>NW_015148977.1:2388032-2398269 GCF_001465965.1 Polistes dominula
CTTATATATATATATATATATATATATATGTATATATAAAGAGAGAAATTTAGTAGGAACAAATCGGGCAGGAGTAACCAGTAAAACATTTTAAGGTTGTGCTTTGTTGAATTTCTTATTCCTACGGCAGCATGACTTGACTGCATAGAAAAGAGCGAAAATTTCAAATCGTTGTTTCCCGCCCTTTACGTCGAAAATTCCTTTGACAGAAGAATATCGAAACGATCGAGTCAGGAAAAAAAGAAAGGAATATAGCGTTTTAGTTGAGAGGAAATAAAAAAAAAAACATAACACGCGAAACAAAATCTATCCAGCACGTTGTTTCTTTCTTATCGAAATAGTAGTAGTCATTTTTTTGTTTTGGGCGCTTTACGCATTTCCATTTCGCAGCATAACTCGCGACGGGTTAAAGTTGCCCGAGGGATGGGGGAGGGCTAGGGGGAGGGAGAGGAACGGGCGACGCGTTCGCAAGAACCAATCTCCCCACCAATCCGGCCAATGGCTCACTCACTCTCTATCTCTTTCTCTCTCTCTTTCCTAAAACTCCCTCCTGCTCCTCATCCTCCTCCTTCTCATTTTTTCTTCCTTTCTTTCTTTCTTCCTCAGCGGGCTGGCGTGGCACTCTCGCTCTCTGCGTACGCACTATTTTTTAGTCCGCACTTATTACGACAGATGTCTCATGCTCCGATAAAGAATAACGCCGGGCGAACTTCCGCCCCGCGTGTACTAGTCCTAAGCAGACTCTGCTGTAGCTGCAACTCTGAGAGACTACTTTTTCRTCCGTGCTATATCCTCTCTCTCTTTCTCTTTCTCTTTACGTAGTAGTTGGGGTACTTTATTCTTGTTTTTGTTTTTTTTCTCTCTCTCTCTCTCATTTTTCATATTCAATGAGTTTGTTACTTCTTCTTTTTTTTAGTTTTCTTTTATTTCCATTTTCTTAACTCGTATTAAAGAGACCCAACAACCAGCAGAGAACTCGTTGCGTTCATCGTCATCATCATTCGTCATTCATTTGTGCGCGAGTAGTATATCCCGTTATATTATCATCACTCGTTGAAGTCGTCGTCGTCGTCGTCGTTTACGATCTACGATCGGAGCACGTGTCCTGTCGTCGTCTCTTTCCGTCTCTTTACCCCCTCCCCTTCTACCCGCCCGTCACTCTAACGGCCGATTCGAAATTCCCGCGTTTACCGGGCGCCACGCGTGTCCGCGGCCCTGACGGCGTTTAACGGCTCGCGAGAGAGCAAAAAAGAAAGAAAAAAATAAGCAAAGGAAAGAGAGAAGAAGAAAAAGTAGAAGTAGAAGTAAAAGTAGAAGAGAAAGAAAGAAAGAGAGGGAAGTGGGTGGCGAGAAACTAAACGTGGAAGGAGCGAGGAGGGCAAGTAGAGGGAGGAAAAGATAGCTGCTGCTAGGTCTCCGGATCGCGCGCGCTCGGGCGTTGTATCGTTGAGGGGCACCTCCTTTCTTCCCTACCCCTCTTTACTTACTCTCTTTTTCTCTCTCACTCTTTTGGTGGCGCGCAACCACGAGACCTAACCTCTCCGCACCCTTTTCTCTCGTTCGCCGCGCGCTCTCGGCGAGCGCGTGCGAGAGGGAAAGGAGCGTGCAAGTGAGTGAGTGAGCGAACGAGTGAGAGAAAGAAAGCAAAAAAGAAAGAAAGAAAAAGAGTGAAAGAGAGTGAGAGAGAGAGAATTGCCGGCGCCGCTCCTGTCGTCTCTCGCGACGCCGCGCACTCTCCACTTTTTCGGCGAGAGAGAGCACAAGCACGCCGAGCGACGAGTTGACGCGCGTCCGCACGATCTTACCGCACGGATATATCGTTTCGCGAGAGTGGCGATGATACTGTTACCTTTACCATCACTGTCACCTTCATCGTCACCTTCATCGTCACCGTTATTGTCATCGTCACCTTTGTCATCGTTATCGTCGCCGTTGCTCTTTATTCCGCGTCTATTTCGCCGGTTTCTTTTTATTTTTCTTCTTCGTCTACGTCTTCGTCTTTGTCTTTGATTAAAACGCGTTTATAAAACGCGAATATTATTAAATAATCCTAGTGTGCCTGCTGCTACTGCTGCTGCGGGGCTACTCTTCTCATCCTCATGTCACGACGGTGCGTGAACGACACAACAACGATATAATACGATTATTAAAAAAAGGAATTATACACCTGTTGTGTGTTGTATCGTTACAAATATTTTCTTAACATTACACACATATAAGGTTATTAAATAATAATAGTTCATTATAAAACAAACCAAAAAAAAACAAAAGGAAGTAAAATTTACAATAACGATTAACAGTAAATAACAAATAATATATAAAGAAGAAACCAAAGAATAAAAAAAGGGAAAGATCGTACATGGAGCATGGTGTCTTCCCAAGGCTGAAGAGGGCCAAGAAGGGCGAACACGTGAGCGTTGTCTTCGAACGTTGTCGCGACGAGGTAAAGATATCGCGATCTCCCTCGATTTTTTTTTTTCTAAATTTTCTCCTAATTTTATATAACACATGCACACACACGCGTGCTCACAAATACACTGGTTCACACATTTATTATTTCGAATGATATGAAGTAATCGTATTTCGTTGTCTTTCTTTCTTTCTTTTTTTTCTTATCTCTGATTGTTTTCTTTCTCCTTTCTCTTTCTCTCTCTATTTCTATGTTCAATTTTTTCTCACTCATTTACTATCAGTGAAGAAGAAGAAGAAGAAAAACCATGATATCCTTATCCCTTAAGTCGTCCCCCCGTTCCTTTTCTCCTCTTCCACCTCCTTTGCTCGTTCGTAGCCGGCAACCTTTTCGTACGTTTTCGTGCAAAACCCGAAGAGAGAGAAAGAGAGAGTGAGAGAGAGGCAGACCTTCTCCTAGTAGCCCCGATGCTCGCGTCGCGACGCGCAGTTTTGGGGGTTAGTTCGGGCGCGTACACCGCGTCGTCCGTATCGTCGAGGCCGAGATCGTAACCGGGTTCCGTTGGGATGGATGGATTGATAGATAGAAATAGGGTAAGGGAGAGAGAGAAAGAAAGAGAAAATGAGAGTGTGAGAGAGAGAAGATAGATAGATAGAAAAAAATGCAGAGAGACAATGCAATGAGAGAAGAGATGTCACACCACCACAACAATATACATACTACCTATATATGTGCATACGCGTACGTATGCGCCTTTTTCGAAGTTCTCGCGCGGTTTTGCTCCCCCCACCCCTTTCCAGTTACGAAGCATCCCCGTTTAGTTGTTCGGCCGTTCTCGGTAGTGGCGGCGCGACATATGTATAACTATATATGTTATATTCGAAAATTCGTCGCGTTCAAACGCGAATCGCGATAATAGCATGAGTGAGAAGGAAATGTGCTCGCACGCGGGAACCATCTATTGTCAGTATGTATTTATTTATTTCGATTTCAATAAGATTATCTTCAAAATTGTGTGTGTGTGTGAAGTTTGACAAGGGACAAGAGAGAAGAGAAAAAACTTCGAAACGTGTGATTGAAATTGTTGAGAGAATCATCGTCATCTCAATCTCTCCCTCTCTCTTTCACTTTCTTTCTCTCTTTTTAATTCTTTATTTGTTCTCCATCTGGTACGTGCAATTTTTTTGGTATTTGTCATTAATGTGAGAATCGGCGGAGATCATCTTGGAAGATCGTTTTTGAAGAATCCAAACTGATTCGTAGGAATTAATTTATTTCTTTGTTGCGTGTGTGTGTGTGTGTTGTGTGTATACTGTGCGTAAAATAAAAAGAGTGGGTGGGCGCGCGCGCTTTCACTTGCTCGCTCATTCGCTCATTCGTGTACTCTATGATAACGCGCGCTCCAAATCTTCACGGCTGATCTCGCGGAGGACTATGTCGATCTTTGCGCACTTTTTTTGCGAGGTGGCGTTGCGGAGATAAAACGCGGAACGTTTTATGAGAGTCCATTGTTTCGGTCATTAGCTTACGCGGTATGACGAGCGATA
The DNA here is from genome assembly GCF_001465965.1 of Polistes dominula. The sequence goes on from NW_015148977.1 coordinate 2,391,990, forward strand.
GGTGTGCTTTCGCGATAACGTCCACCACCACTACCACCACCACCATCATCACTACCACCACCACTATCATCATCATCATCGTCACAACTACTATCATACTAAACCTTTATTATTATACTACTACAAATACACTATTACTACTATTACTTTCATTACTATTACACTATTACTACTACCGGCACTATTTACCACTACTATTACTACTACTACTACTACTACTACTACCTTACCATCACTACCACGAGCACTATTATCACCACTACCACTTTTATTATCACCATTAAATATTATTGTTACCTTCCTTTGTTATAAATTGTGTGATTTCCCTTTGGTATATTTTTGTTTCTATTAGTTTTTCGGGAAGTGTGTGGTGAATGTGTGCCTTAACGTGAGTGCGCTCTGACGCTTTTTGATGGCCGTCGCCGTGGCAGCCGTCATTGCGGTTACTTTTTAACGCTTTTATTATATTGGACGAAGAAAAGAAAAAGGAAAGGTAATCGCTCGTTGATTATCACTTTTTCTCTTTCTCTCTCTTTCTTTCTTTATCTTTCTTTTACTCTTTTTATCTCTCTCGTATCTTTTCATCTATCTATGATCGACAAAGATCTTCAATTCTTTCTACACACCTTTTACCAAAAGTAGTTATCGCTCTATTTTTTCTTTTTTTTTTCATTCACGAGGTGGTGGCAAGCGTGTGCACGACGCGTGAACAACCTAAAGAGGAAAAAAAAACAGAAAGATAGAAAGAAAGAAAACAAAAAAAAAGGCTCACTTTTACGCACTTCCCGTACGGATATTTCCCGCGCTAAACTTTCGTCTCTCGTCAATCATCGTCATCATCATCATCATCGTCATCATAGTCGTCGTATATACAAGTCCTGACTTTCTTGTGTTTTTTCGTTATCGGTTTCTTGAATGTTATGCGATATGTATATATGTATGTATGTGTGCGTCGTCCTACATATCGTGTCTTCGCATCAGTTTCATTTTCATTTTTTATTTCTTCTTTTACTTCTCTCTTCCTATTTTTTTTCTTTTCCTCCCCCGTTTACTTTTTATTCTAACCATCACGCCATTTCTTTGACTGTATTTTTAAAAATTATTTTCTCATTTTTTTTCCTTTTCGATATTCCTTCGATATTTCCTCTCCTTTTCGAGAGAGAGAGAGAGAGAGAGAGAGAGAGACTTTCGTAAAGTCCTTCGTAAAAAAAAAAAATCCGCGTACAGTGGGCACTATTATTCTCTTGTGTTATCAAACAATATTTGGCGATTCTCACGAGACTTCAACAAAACTTATCTCGAATTCGTCAGACATAAATTTAGCGGGGGCTGTACGATAGTGTGTAGCGTTGGTTAAAAAAAAAAAAATATCTGTGAGAATGTGTTCCGGTCTAAATGTATTTTATTTTTTTTGTATTTCAATTTAGTGTCTTATGTTTGTCCAGTGATAGGTCCAGACTTTGTGTACATATATATATTTATATAGTATAGTGTGAGTTAGAAAGTTTAGCAACGATAAGGAGGTTGATTGAATTACTGCGTTAAATGATTTCGAATTGGAGAGACCGAGTGCGGAGATAGTTTATGTTTTTTTCCTTCAGTTAGGTTATTCCTGAATATATCAATCCAGTAGAAAGAGAAAGAGAAAGAGAAAGAATCATGTCAAACGTTATAATTATAACTTCGAGCAACAATATAATTATGATTAATGGCGTGCTTTCAAACAGCTTGGAAATCTTTTTAACTAGAAATGTATTGCTACACTTATGCAGGGAATCGACTCTGCAAATTTGTTTTAAGATTTTTTTATCATTTCGCTAAGATAACACTATCAGCATACATTTAATGCTTGCGCTTTTATAAGTAGAAGAGGAATATTATTTAATCGTATGTTCTGGACTGGCTCCAGCTTGACGACCTAATTTCTTTTTCTGTGACTAAATAAAAATATGAAATATTATTGATTTGTCATTTCTTTTTTTTATTTTTTTATTATTATTATTATTATTATTATTATTATTATTTTCATTTTCTTTTTTTCTTCTATAATAAAGTACGTTATTAAGTATTTATTTACGTTTGCTATTTGAGGATTGTATATCATCTTTTCTCTTTTTTTTCCTTGTGTGTTTGAAGTCTCGTTTAAATTGTTACTCATATTCGTATAAAATGCATAATATTTTTTTCAATTAATTATTTTTTTTGTATTCATTAAATTTCAATTTATATATATATATATATATACATGTTGAGTATATCACACGTTATAGTTCAATATATAATTAATTTTTTATTTCCATATTATCGATTACGTAATTCTTTATCCAGCTAATAAAATGTAATGGACATCTGTTTTAATAAAGCATTTGTGTTCGAGTACAAATATCGTACAATTATCTCGGTTTTTTTTTTTTTATTATATAAGTAAATAAGATGGAAAGAGCATAATATTTATACGAATAATTGAATTTGTAAAAATAACAAAAAATTGTTATATAATATTGAATTTGTACAGGAATAGGTGATAAATAAAATCTAATGTTTGTTCACAGGTGAATAGATATAACGATGGTAGATACGCAACACTTTTGTCTGCGATGGAATAATTACCAAAGCAGCATAACGTCAGCTTTTGAAAACTTGAGAGATGATGAGGACTTTGTGGACGTTACGTTGGCTTGTGATGGCAAAAGCCTCAAAGCACACCGAGTTGTACTCTCTGCTTGCAGTCCATACTTTAGGGAACTTCTCAAGGTACATATATATGATATATTTTTTATATTTATTATGTTCTTTTCTTGAAAAAAAAAAAAAAGAATAAGTTTAACTAAAACTATTTAAGAATGTTTATAATTTTTATTATTTCAGAGCACACCATGCAAGCATCCGGTGATAGTACTTCAGGATGTATCGTTCAATGACTTACATGCCTTGGTGGAGTTCATCTACCATGGGGAAGTGAACGTACATCAACGTTCTCTCAGCAGTTTTCTCAAAACTGCAGAAGTACTTAGGGTATCGGGTCTTACACAACAGGCTGACCAGACAGATAGGGACGAGGTGAGTAGCTAATTAATTCATAAGAAACATATTTTATTTATTACTATAAAACATACAGTGTGTTTTACTTAATGTATAAATAAATGGCATGGTCGAGAGTTAAAATCAGATATAATATAGAAAATCGGTATCGTTGAGATTAGTTTCATTTATAAAATAAAGAAAATTGAATATGATCAATTAGAACGATGATGATCAGGTGCAAATGAATTTGATTGTATCCCATACATATTATTTATTTTTTGTTAACTCAAACGTTGTACCTGGAAAATGAAATTTTTTTTTTTTTCTAGACATTTACTCATCGCTAATAATAATCGCACGTGGTGACTCTAATGAAACGTTTTTTGCTACGATTTAGCTCTCACATGTTCGTGCACTGGCTGCTGGTGTTAATCATCTTCCTTTTCACGAAAAATCAGAAGAAAGTTTTCCTCGTAGTGGTTCACCACCCGCACCAACAACACCTACACCTACGACGATGCAACAAATATTACGTAGAGCACAAATACGTAGGAACGAGAGGCGTACACCGGATTTTCACGAGGATTCGGCGAAAAGATCGAGGGTGTCCTCGCCTCCTCTCAACAACAATGACGCCACGCCGACCGATTTTTCGGTGAAAAACAATCATTTGTCGACTAAAGTGGAAGGTAATGGGGTACACGAAGAAAACAGTCCAATAGAAGATAATATAAAGTGCGAACCTTTGGAATTGACCGGTGGTAATGGTGGGAACGTCGGTAACAACGAGGACTCATCAGATTCGGGAGCAGCGGCATCGGATAGGCCACCGGCGTCGGCGAGTAGTAACGAACACGAACCTGAACCTGAACATCCACCTACGCAAAATTTTATGCCAGAAAGTAAATTGTTCACATCGACGCCAGGAAGTTTTAACTTCAGTATGGCAGCCCTAACGGATCACACGCCATTGTCAGGTACGTCAGAATTTTATTATCGAATCGGGCCTGTACGCACACTAAAAACACCACAAACACATCCATCTTTCCCAATATTTATTCTTAGAAAATTATATTCGTAAACACCCCCCCCCCCGGTAACACCACGTTTTAAGGTTTTGATCTCCGTGCTTTCGCGTTAAATTCGTCCTTCGTGTATTGAATTTTTTTTAAACCCTTCAGGAACGTTAGATATTGTTATTATAATAATAGACGATATTCAATATTACGAGGGATTCGCATTTCTTTTTAGTTGCTTTCTTTTTTTATTGTCTTAAAACGTACGACGATGAAAGTCCGATCGTATTACGGTTAATTTTTCATTTCACTTGCGAATACATTTTTATTGTTACGTTCCCCGGTGTATACAATAACTCGTTATGTCACTATTATCACTTATTATTACTTTATCGGCTATCATGTTGTTGTTTTTTTTTTCTTTTCTTTTTTTTTTATTACTACTTGGCGACGTTCTCATTAATTGCGTACAGGCCTTTAATTCGATTTATATAAACGAGAACTACCGTCGCTATGCATGACAATAGTGAAATTTCCAGGGTTGAGCCACGGGTTGCAAACGCCGGATTTAGCAGGAACTTCGCAAGGTAAGAAAATTCTGTTCTTTATTAGCTCCGTCCAATCAGAGATCAATGGAATATTCTGAAATATTTCGAAATTTATGATCTTTTATTTTTTTATACTTATAAAATATATTAAATATGTGATTTGTATTTGTTTATTTTTTTTTAAATGTAATAAAATTTTGAAGGATATTCTATTGATCATCTTAAAAAGGACAATTCTACACTTACACTCTTCCTATGATCTTTCATCGATACGTCGCAGCCACGAACCGCTTGCGGTGTAACGAGTCGATCTAATAAAAAAAAAAGATATACAAAAAAAAAGTAACTAAAAAAGACTTGTGCAGTTATATCAAACTAACAAATCACAAATTAAAAAAAAACAAACAAACAAACAAAAAAAGAATGAATTTATTTATTGGTTGCGGTGAAAGAGCACTTATTTACTGTCTGCTTGGAAGATATTAAATTTCTTCTAATTGGCATGCGTTTTAAAAATCATCGTTTATCATCATACAATACGATGTCATCATACGATTTCGCTTGCATTCTACATTTCATGATAATCATAATGGTGTACGAGGATATCTGTATATTTCGGTGATATCAAAGGCGTGGAATTTAATATAATAATAGTTTGTTTTCGATCATCTATCACGCGACTATAATAATTATTATTATAGTCTGTTAAAAAAATATAAATAAAAAAGGGAAAAATAAAAACTAACAATTATATTCGTTTGATGAATATCCAATTGTCAAATCTATTTGATTATTATTGAAATTTGTGGTGTATTCGTAATAATGTTTTTGTTTTTCTTTTTTTTCTTCCTCTTCTTTAAAATTTAACACATCAAAGTAAAAAGAAAACATATATATATATGCATACATATATCTTGTAAAGCTTACAAAATTAATTATGGTTGGGGTTATGATAAATGATTACATATTCCATTCTTCTTCTTCTTCTTCTTCTTCTTCTTTTTCTTTTTCTTTTTCTTCTTCTCATTCTTCTTCCTTTCTGTTTTTTTTTTTTTTGGTCACGAGATAGCAAAACGGGGATTGAAAGATTCTTTTCACTCGCCATTGTATCGCCGATTATGCAGTATCATTAGAAAATAATTGGCACAAGTAGTAACAATGACAAAAATATTATATCAGTTTGGCATTGCTGTACAAAGATAAGTCTATTGCAATCATCCGTTACTTTGTTAGCTGTATTAGTAAAAGATATAAAGGGTAAACTTTATGGAATCAAAGAAAATAAATGAATAAATAACGAATGCGGTGGCAAAATAGTCCAAATCCACTCAATTATTTTATTCTATTATACATATATATATATATAATGATTGATCATCATTATCATAATCATCATTATTGAAAACCTTTTAATTTGGATCATAAACGCGCGGGATTTATGACGATTCATCTATTAATGACAATATTTGTATTCGCGTTTTTTTATATGTTATTATTATTATTATTATTATTATTATTATTATTATTATTATTATTATTATCTTGTTAAAGTTAAATATTATAGTAATCATTCGTGTATTTTGTATTATAATTATATCAATTTGTCCTTTCGTATCAATTCAAAGTGCGACTGAAAAGTTATCAGTTGTCCGAAACGAATCGAATGTTGTTAACTATTTTTTTTTTTTTTTT